>JAAROE010000518.1:0-63052 GCA_036365135.1 Miichthys miiuy | reverse complement strand
GTTGTTACTGAATTTTTGAAACTGGAAAACACCACCAACTCTACAAAATAATGATCTTGAGTCAATCGGTGGTCCTTAGGGTTTTGTCATTTATTCTATAGAGAACAGTTCTACAAATGCAAGACAGTCTGCAGAATATGTTATTATGATTTACTTAATGGTAATCACCAATAAATAAAATAATCGGCGGAGGTAAATGGTCGTCCACTAATCAGAAGATCGTTTCGATCCCGGTTGATCCTCAAGTCTGCATGAAGTATGCTTGGGCAAGATACTGAACCCAAATTGCTCCCGAAGAGGCTCGCCATCGGTGTGAATGTGTGTGAATGTTAGTTCTAAACTTTGATGAGCACTTCCAGCACCTTACATGGCAGCCAATGCCATCCAGTGTATGAATGTGTGAATGGGTGAATGAGACATGTAGTGTAAAGCGCTTTGGTGGTGGAAGACTAGAAAGAGCGCTATATAAGTACAGTCCATTTACCATTTTACCATTTATCTAACTATCACAGGTGGCTACAATGGAATGTACTCATCACTATCAAACCTCATTAACAAGCTCTGCATGATAGTGTAGACCAAGGTCAAGTTTATACATCAAATAACTATTGCTACAAACAACTTCATAATGAGAACTATTTAAGTAAAGGTACTGGAGTAAAACTAAACAAGACTATAAGGCACACAGTTCTATACTTAAAAACTTTTCAGACTATTACTGAGATAAAACATTTGGTTATAAAATAACACACAATCATGTAATATAAATTTTCCATTACATTTCCCAATATAAAAAAATCAACTTCTCAACAACATCAAATGTGTCAATTCATGAGATTCAGAACACATCATCATAATGAGAAACTGACCAACATTTACAAAATGGTCATCAGGAGTCGAATTTGAGTTTCCCATCACAGAATGGGACCTGTAAAAGAAAGGATAACAGTATGATAATGCTCACAGTTCCTCTGATGCCACAGAGGCCTGTATGTCTGAGCGGACTCTCCATCTTCTGGAGTTGTCATCTTCTTCTGGCTGTGTGTGAATGTATGTGTGGCTTGGCACGTCTGTATGCCTAGTCTACAGTGAGAGGACCTGGCACATCACAGTAATTCTCCTACTGTCGCTGTGGATTTGTACCATGAGGAGACTCTTCTGCAGTGTGTTGCGTGAATCAAGCTGCGTTCTGCGGTCTTAGGCAGTGTGAGTGACCAGGACGACTTGGAATGGTCTAACCAGCGATGATGTCTCAGACTTTCTCCTGAAGTTCTTTACCACCACGGAATCTCAGGCTTAATGTCATGCAGAGGACCTGAGGTTTTGTGCACTAGCAACCTGTTGTCAAATGTCACAAAAGATTTGGTTAAGTATGCAATACATTTACCAGTTGGTCCTCAGAGTGGTGTCCTCTGCGTCCAGGTGGATCTGCTCCCTCGAGTGGGACTACAAACAGGAGCTCAAAGGGGACAGTTAAGTTGCTCGTGCTTGCGCATTCTCATGTACATCAATAGGCAGTGTTTTTCGCCATGGGTGTCTGTCTGAGTGCCTGTCTGTCTATGCTCTGTCTGTGTCTCTGTCTGCCTGGGTGTATGTCTGTTTCTCACTGTATGTTTGGGTGTCTGTCTGTCATGTGTCTATCTCTCTATGTCTGTCTGCCTGTGTCTCTATCTGTATAGGTGACTGACTGTCCGTCCAGTCTGAGTGTCTGGATGTCTGTCTGTGTCTGTCTGCTTTTTGTAGGGATCTGTATGGGAGACTGTCTGGGAGACTGTCTGTGTCTCTTACTGGAGACTGTCTGGGAGACCGTCTGTCTGGGTCTTTATCTGGCTCTCTGTCTGGAGTCTCTGTCCTAGGAGACAGTCTGGTGAGACTGGCTGGGTCTCTGTCTGTCTGGGTCTCTGTCTGGGAAGACTGTCATCTGGGAGCCTGTCTGTGTCTCCCTGACTGTCTGGGTCTCTGTCTGGGAGACTGTCTGTTTTTCTATCTATCTGGGAGACTGTGTGTCTCTGTCTGTGTAGGTCTCAGTCTGAGGTCTCTCTGGGAGACTGTCTGGGGATATCTGTGTCTCTGTGTCTGGGTCTCTGTCTGGGAGACTGGGGAGACTGTCTGTGTCTCTGTCTGTCTGCGTCTCTGTCTGGAGACTCTCTAGGAGACTGTTTGTCTCTGTCTGTCGTCTCTGTCTGGGAGACTGTCTGTGTCTCTGTCTGTCTGTGTCTCTGTCACAGGAGACTGTCTGTGTCTCTGTCTGTGTGGGTCTCTGTGTAGGGGCTTGTCTCTATCTTTGAGACTGTCTTTGTCTCTGTCTAGGAGACTATCTGTGTCTCTGTCTGTGTAGGTCTCAGTCTGGGAGACTGTCTGTGTCTCTGTCTGTCTGGGTCTCTGTCTGGAGACTATCTGGAGACAGCTGTGTTTCTGTCTGTCTGGGAGACTGTCTGGAGACTGTCTGGGAGTCTGTCTAGGAGACAGTCGGGAGACTGTCTGTGTCTCTGTGTCTGCGTGGAGTCTCTGTCTAGGGACTATCTGGGAGACTGTCTGGGAGACTGACTGTGTTTCTGTCTGTCTAGGTCTCTGTCTGGGAGACTGTCTAGGAGACTATCTGTTTCTCTGTCTGGAGACTGTCTGTGTCTCTGTCTGTGTAGGTCTCAGTCTGGGAGACTGTCTGTTCTCTGTCTGGGAGACTGTCTGTGTCTCTGTCTGTGTGAGTGTCAGTCTGGAGACTGTGTCTCTGTCTGTCTAGGTCTCTGTCTAGAGACTGTCTAGGAGACTGTCTGTGTCTCTTGTCTGTCTGGGTCTCTGTCTTTGAGACTGTCTTTGTCTGTCTGGGAGACTGTCACATGTCTCTGTCTGGGAGACTATCTGTGTCTCTATCAGGAGACTGGCTCTGTATCTCTCTATCTGTCTGGGTCTCTGTCTAGGAGTGTCTGGGAGACTATCTGTATGTCTCTGTCTGTCTAGGTCTCTGCTGAGACTGTCTTTGTCTCTCTATCTGGGAGACTGTCTGTTTCTCTCTGTCTGTGGGTCTCAGTCTAGGAGACTGTCTTTGTCTCTGTCTGGGAGACTGTCATGTCTCTGTCTGTGTAGGTTTCAGTTCAGGAGACTGTCTGAGATCTGTCTGAGTTTCTGTCTGGGAGACTGTCTTTGTCTCTGTCTAGGGAGGCTGTCTGTGTCTCTGGCTGGTGGGTCTCTGTCTGGGAGACTGTCTGTGTGTTTCTGTCTGACTGGGGTCTGTCTGGGAGACTGTCTGGGAGACTGTCTGTGTCTCTGTCTGTCTGGGTCTCTGTCACAGGAGACTGTCTCAGGAGACTGTCTGTGTCTCTGTCTGTTTCTCTGTCTGGGGAGACTGTCTGTGTCTCTGTCTGTAGGAGACTGTCTGGGAGACTGTCTGGGTCTCTGTCTGTATGTGCGTCTCTGTCTGGGAGACTGTCTGGGAGACTGACTGTGTAGCTATGTCTGTGTCCTGTCTGGGAGACTGTCTGTGTCTCTGTCTGTCTGGGTCTCTGTCTGGAGACTGTCTGTGTCTCTGTCTGTCTGGAGTCTACTGTCTGGGGACTGTCTGGGAGACTGTCTGTGTCTCAGTCTGTCTGGGTCTCTGTCTGGGAGACTGTCTCTCTCTGTCTGTCTAGGTCTCTGTCTAGGAGACTGTCTGTGTCTCTGTCTGTGTGCGTCTCTGTCTGGGAGACTGTCTGAGGAGACTGTTTGTGTCTCTGTCTCTGTGTGTCTCTGTCTGGGAGACTGTCTGTCTCTGTCTGTGTAGGTCTCTGTCTGGGAGACTGTCTCTGTCTTCTGGGACTGTCTTTGTCTCTGTCTAGGAGACTGTCTGTGTCTCTGTCTGTGGGTCTCAGTCTGGGAGACTGTCTGGGAGACTATCTGGGAGACTGTCTGTGTCTCTGTCTGTAGGTCTCTGTCTGTCTAGACTATCTGGGAGACTGTCTGGGAGACTGTCTGTGTCTCTGTCTGTCTGGAGTCTCTCTGTCAGAGACTGTCTGGGAGACTGTCTGTGTCTCTGTCTGTTTCTCTGTCTGTGTCTCTGTCTGTTCTGGAGTCTCTGTCTGGGAGACTGTCTGTGTCTCTGTCTGTCTGGGTCTCTGTCTGGGAGACTGTCTTTGTCTCTGTCTGGGAGACTGTCTGTGTCTCATCTGTGAGGTCTCAGTCTGAGGAGACTGTCTGTTTCTCTGTCTGGGAGCTGTCTGTGTCTCTCTCTGTCTGTAGGTCTCTGTCTGGGAGACTGTGTCTCTGTCTGTGAGATCTCTGTCTGGGAGACTGTCTGGGAGACTGTCTGTGTCTCTGTCTGTCTGGAGTCTCTGTCTGGGAGACTGTCTGGGGAGACTGTCTGTGTCTCTGTCTGTCTGAGTCTCTGTCTAGGAGACTGTCTGGAGACTGTCTGTGTCTCTGTCTGTGTCCTGTCTTGGAGACTGTCTGTGTCTCTGTCTGTTTCTCTGTCTGGAGACTGTCTGTCTCTGTCTGTCTGTGGAGTCTCTGTCTGGGGAGACTGTACTGGGAGACTATCTGTGTCTCTGTCTGTCTGGTCTCTGTCTTTGAGACTGTCTTTGTCTCTGTCTGGGAGTCTGTCTGTGTCTCTGTCTGTGTGGGTTTCAGTCTGAGGAGACTGTCTGTGTCTCTATCTGAGAGACTGTCTGCCTCTGTCTGGGAGACTGTCTGTGTCTCTGTCTGTGTGGAGTCTCTGTCTGGGAGACTGTCTCTGTCTGTCTGGAGTCTCTATCTGTAGGACTGTCTTGCTGTCTCTGTCTAGGGAGACTGTCTGTGTCTCTGTCTGGGAGACTGTCTGTGTCTCTGTCTATGTATCTGTCTGTCTGGAGTCTCTGTCTAGGAGACTGTCTGTGTCTCTGTCTGTCTGTTGTCTGTCTCAGGAGACTGTCTGTGTCTCTGTCTGTATGTGGGTCTGTCTGGGAGACTGTCTTTGTCTCTGTCTAGGACTGTCTCATGTCTCTGTCTGTGGAGTCTTCAGTCTGGGAGACTGTCTCTGAGACTGTCTAGGTTTCTGTCTGGGAGACTGTCTTTGTCTGTCTCTGGAGACTGTATCTGTGTCTCTGTCTCGTGGAGTCTCTGTCTGGGAGACTGACTGTGTCTCTGTCTGTCTAGGAGACTGTCTCAGGAGACTGTCTGGGAGACTGTCTGGGAGACTGTCTGTGTCTCTGTCTGTGGGTCTCTGTCTGGAGACTGTCTCAGGAGACTGTCTGGGAGACTGTCTGTGTCTCTGTCTGTCTGAGTCTCTGTCTGGGAGACTGTCTGGGAGACTATCTGTGTCTCATCTGTTTCTCTGTCTGGGAGACTGTCTGTGTCTCTGTCTGTGTAGGAGTCTCCTCTGGAGACTGTCTCTGTCTGAGGTCTCTGTCTGTGTGGTCTCTGTCTGGGAGACTGTCTGGGAGACTGTCTGTGTCTCTGTCTGTGTCCTGTCTGGGAGACTGTCTGTGTCTCTGTCTGTCTGGGTCTCTGTCTGGGAGACTGTCTGTGTCTCTGTCTGTCTGGGTCTATGTCTGGAGGCTGTCTGGGAGACTGTCTGTGTCTCTGTCTCTCTGGGTCTCTGTCTGGGAGACTGTCTGTTCTCTGTCTGTCTAGGTCTCTGTCTGGGAGACTGTCTGTGTCTCTGTCTGTGTGGTCTCTGTGTAGAGACTGTCTCTGTCTTTGAGACTGTCTGTTGTCTCTGTCTGGGAGACTGTCTGTGTCTCTGTCTGTCTGGGTCTCTGTCTGGGAGACTGTCTGTGTCTCTGTCTGGGAGACTGTCTGTGTCTCTGTCTGTCTGTGTCTCTGTCTGGGAGACTGTCTGTGTCTCTGTCTGTGTGGGTCTCTGTCTAGGAGACTGTCTCTGTCTTTGAGACTGTCTTTGTCTCTGTCTGGGAGACTATCTGTGTCTCTGTCTGTGGGGTCTCAGTCTGGGAGACTGTCTGTGTCACTGTCTGTCTGGGTCTCTGTCTCAGGAGACTGTCTGTTTCTCTGTCTGGGAGACTGTCTGTGTCTCTGTCTGTGTGGGTCTCTGTCTGGGAGACTGTCTGGGAGACTGACTGTGTCTCTGTCTGTTTGGGTCTCTGTCTGGGAGACTGTCTGACTCTCTGTCTGTGTGGGTCTCAGTCTGGGAGACTGTCTGGGAGACTGTCTGGGTTTCTGTCTGTCTGTGTCTCTGTCTGGGAGACTGTCTGGGAGACTGTCTGTTTCTCTGTCTGGGAGACTGTCTGTGTCTCTGTCTGTGTGGGTTTCTGTCTGGGAGACTGTCTGGGAGACTGTCTGGGTCTCTGTCTGGCAGACTGTCTGGGAGACTGTCTGTGTCTCTGTCTGTCTGGGCCTCTGTCTTTGAGACTATCTTTGTCTCTGTCTGGGAGACTGTCTGTGTCTCTATCTGTGTGGGTTTCTGTCTGGGAGACTGTCTGGGTCTCTGTCTGGCAGACTGTCTGGGAGACTGTCTGTGTCTCTGTCTGTCTGGGCCTCTGTCTTTGAGACTGTCTTTGTCTCTGTCTGGGAGACTGTCTGTGTCTCTGTCTGTGTGGGTCTCTGTCTGGGAGACTGTCTAGGAGACTGTCTGTGTCTCTGTCTGTCTGGGTCTCTGTCTGGGAGACTGTCTTTGTCTCTGTCTGGGAGACTGTCTGTGTCTCTGTCTGTGTGGGTTTCAGTCTGGGAGACTGTCTGGGAGACTGTCTGGGAGACTGACTGTGTTTCTGTCTGTCTGGGTCTCTGTCTTTGAGACTGTCTTTGTCTCTGTCTGGGAGACTGTCTGTGTCTCTGTCTGTGTAGGTCTCTGTCTGCCTCGGAGACTGTCTGGGAGACTGACTGTGTCTCTGTCTGTCTGGGTCTCTGTCTGGGAGACTGTCTGTGTCTCTGTCTGTCTGGGTCTCTGGCTTTGAGACTGTCCTTGTCTCTGTCTGGGAGACTGTCTGTGTCTCTGTCTGTGGTTCTCTGTCTGGAGACTGTCTGGGAGACTGTCTGTTTCTCTGTCTGGGAGACTGTCTGGGAGAATGACTGTGTCTCTGCCTGTCTGGGTCTCTGTCTGGGAGACTGTCTGGGAGACTGTCTGTGTCTCTGTCTGTCTGAGGCTCTGGCTTTGAGACTGTCTTTGTCTCTGTCTGGGAGACTGTCTATGTCTCCGTCTGTGTGGGTCTCAGTCTGGGAGACTGTCTGGGTTTCTGTCTGGGAGACTGTCTATGTCTCTGTCTGTGTGGGTTTCACTCTGGGAGAGTGTCTGGGAGACTGTCTGGGAGACTGTCTGTGTCTCTGTCTGTCTGGGTCTCTGTCTGGGAGACTGTCTGGGAGACTGTCTGTGTCTCTGTCTGTCTGGGACTCTGTCTTTGATATTGTCTTTGTCTCTGTCTGGGAGACTGTATGTGTCTCTGTATATGTGGGTCTCTGTCTGGAAGACTGTCTAGGAGACTGACTGTGTCTCTGTCTGTCTGGGTCTCTGTCTGGAAGACTGTCTGGGAGACTGTCTGTGTCTCTGTCTGTCTGGGTCTCTGTCTGGGAGACTGTCTTTGTCTCTGTCTGGGAGACTGTCTGGGTTTCTGTCTGGGAGACTGTCTTTGTCTCTGTCTAGGAGACTGTCTGTGTCTCTGTCTGTCTGGGTTTCTGTCTAGGAAACTGTCTGTTTCTCTGTCAGTCTGGGTCTTTGTCTGGTAGACTGTCTGTATCTCCGTCTGTGTGGGTCTCAGTCTGGGAGACTGTCTGGGTTTCTGTCTGGGAGACTGTCTGTGTTTCTGTCTGTCTGTGTCTCTGTCTGGGAGACTGTCTGGGAGACTGTCTGTTTCTCTGTCTGGGAGCCTGTCTGTGTCTCTGTCTGTGTGGGTCTCTGTCTGGGAGACTGTCTGGGAGACTGTCTGTGTCTCTGTCTGTCTGGTCTCTGTCTGGGAGACTGTCTGGGAGACTGTCTGTTTCTCTGTCTGGGAGACTGTCTGTCTCTCTGTCTGTGTGGGTCTCAGTCTGGGAGACTGTCTGGGAGACTGTCTGGGTTTCTGTCTGAGAGACTGTCTTTGTCTCTGTCTAAGAGACTGTCTGTGTCTCTGTCTGTCTGGGTTTCTGTCTGGGACTCTGTTTCTCTGTCTGTCTGTGTCTCTGTCTGGGAGACTGTCTGTGTCTCTGTCTGTGTGGGTCTCTGTCTGGGAGACTGTCTGGGTCTCTGTCTGGGAGACTGTCTTTGTCTCTGTCTGGGAGACTGTCTGTGTCTCTGTCTGTCTGGGTCTCTGTCTGGGAGACTGTCTGTGTCTCTGTCTGTGTGGGTCTCAGTCTGGGAGACTGTCTGGGAGAATGACTGTGTCTCTGTCTGTCTGGGTCTCTGTCTGGCAGACTGTCTGTGAGACTGTCTGTGTGTCTGTCTGTCTGGGCCTGTGTCTTTGAGACTGTCTGTGTCTCTGTCTGTCTGGGTCTCTGGCTTTGAGACTGTCTTTGTCTCTGTCTGGGAGACTGTCTATGTCTCCGTCTGTGTGGGTCTCAGTCTGGGAGACTGTCTGGATTTCTGTCTGGGAGACTGTCTGTATCTCTGTCTGTCTGTGTCTCTGTCTGTTTCTCTGTCTGGGAGACTGTCTGTGTCTCTGTCTGTGTGGGTCTCTGTCTGGGAGACTGTCTGGGAGACTGACTGTGTCTCTGTCTGTTTGGGTCTCTGTCTGGGAGCCTGTCTGTGTTTCTGTATGTCTGGGTCTCTGTCTGGGAGACTGTCTGGAAGACTGACGGTGTTTCTGTCTGTCTGGGAGACTGTCTGGGAGACTGTCTCTGTTTCTGTCTGTCTGTTTCTCTGTCTGGGAGACTGTCTGGAAGACTGTCTGTGTCTCTGTCTGCGTGGGTCTCTGTCTGGGAGACTGTCTGTGAGACTGACTGTGTCCCTGTCTGTTTGGGTCTCTCTCTGGGAGACTGTCTGTATCTCTGTCTGTCTGGGTCTCTGTCTTTGAGACTGTCTTTGTCTCTGTCTGGGAGACTGTCTGTGTCTCTGTCTGTCTGGGTCTCTGTCTGGAAAACTGTCTGGGAGCTCTCTGTGTCTCTCTAGCTGTCTGGGTCTCTGTCTGGGAGACTGATGGTGTTTCTATCTGTCTGTGAGACTTTCTGGGAGACTGTCTGTGTCTCTGTCTAGGAGACTGTCTGTGTCTCTGTCTGTGTGGGTTTCAGTCTGGTAGACTGTCTGGGTGTCTGTCTGGGAGACTGTCTGGGAGACTGTCTGTGTCTCTGTCTGCGTGGGTCTCTGTCTGGGAGACTGTCTGGGAGAATGACTGTGTCTCTGTCTGTCTGGGTCTCTGTCTGGCAGACTGTCTGTGAGACTGTCTGTGTGTGTGTCTGTCTGGGTCTCTGGCTTTGAGACTGTCTTTGTCTCTGTCTGGGAGACTGTCTATGTCTCCGTCTGTGTGGGTCTCAGTCTGGGAGACTGTCTGGGTTTCTGTCTGGGAGCTGCAGTCTTACACGCTTCTCTGCGCCTCCATTAGAGCAGCTGCCCACCCAGTCCTTTAGTATAGAGACTGTGTCTGTCCCCCGTCCACCTACATTATTTAAAGATAAAACAAACAGAAGAGAGTTCATCATACAAACTTAATAAAAATTAAATCAACATCTCCAACAGTCCAAAATAAGACAATTAAATGTGGACTCCTGAATATCAGGTCCTTGTCATCTAAAGCTGTCTTAGTCAATGAATTAATATCTGATTATGATATTGATTTGTTTTGTCTCACTGAAACCTGGCTGCAGGAGGATGAATATGTTAGCTTAAATGAATCCACTCCTCCCAGTCACTGTAATACTCACATTCCTCGAAGTACCGGTCGAGGTGGTGGAGTTGGAGCCATATTTGACTCTAGTCTATTAATAAATCCTAAACCTAAACTAAATTATAATTCATTTGAAAGTCTTGTTCTTAGCCTCACTCACCCAACCTGGAAAACATTACAGCCAATTTTATTTGTTACAGTATATCGAGCTCCAGGTCCTTACTCTGAATTTTTATCTGAATTTGCAGAATTTTCATCAGGCTTGATCCTTAAAACAGATAAAGTAATTATTGTAGGTGATTTTAATATTCATGTGGACAACCACAATGATAGTCTTAGTACTGCGTTTATCTCTATTAGATTCAATCGCTTCTGTCAGAGTGTAAATAAACCGACTCATTGTCTGAACCACACTCTTGATCTTGTTCTCTCATATGGCATTGAAATTGATCATCTAATAGTCTTTCCACAGAATCCTCTTCTGTCTGACCATTTTTTAATAACCTTTGAGTTCATACTACTGGACTATAAGCCTTTTTGCAGGAACTCTTACAGCAGATGTTTATCTGATAGTGCTGTAAATTTAAAAGTGATTCCTTCAGTATTGAATTCAATGCCATGTCTCAATGTAACAGAGGACCTGCCTGCTTCCTTTAGCCTTCACAAATAGATCATCTTGTTGATAATACTACAGGCTCTTCCACGGACAACTCTAGACTCTATTGCACCTCTGAAGACCATTAAACAAAGGAGGTTAGCACCATGGTATAGCCAGCAGACTCGTAAATTAAAGCAAGAGACACGTAAATCTGAACGCAAATGGCGTGCCACTAAACTGGAAGAATCTCGTCTAGTCTGGCAAGATAATCTTAAAACATACAGGAAGGCTCTCCGTAAAGCCAGAGCAGCCTATTACTCTTCATTAATAGAGGAGAATAAGAACAACCCCAGGTTTCTCTTCAGCACTGTAGCCAGGCTAACAGAGAACCACAGCTCTATTGAGCCATCTATTCCTTTAGGTCTAAGTAGCAATGACTTCATGAGCTTCTTTAATGATAAAATTATAACTATTAGAGATAAAATCCATCATCTCCTGCCCTCAACAGGCTTTGATCTGCTTTCTGATACAGCAACTTTGGTAACAGCTGTAAAACCTGATATGTATTTAGACTCTTTTTCTACCATCGACCTTCATCAAATAACTTCAATAATTTCTACATCTAAGCCAACCTGTCTCTAGACCCCATCCCAACCAGGCTGCTCAAGGATGTTTTACCTCTAGTTAGTCCTTCTTTATTGGATATGATTAATCTGTCTTTATTATCAGGTTATGTACCACAGTCCTTTAAGGTAGCTGTAATTAAACCTCTTCTTAAAAAGCCCTCTCTAGACCCAGAGGTCTTAGCCAACTACAGACCGATATCAAACCTTCCCTTTCTCTCAAGATACTTGAGAAAGCTGTAGCTAATCAGCTGTGTGACTTTCTCCATAACAATAGTCTATTTGAAGATTTTCAGTCAGGATTTAGAGTGCATCATAGCACAGAGACCGCATTAGTCAAAGTGACAAATGACCTCCTAATGGCATCAGACAAAGGACTCATCTCTGTACTTGTACTGTTAGATCTTAGTGCGCATTTGACACCATTGACCATCAAATTCTCTTACAGAGACTGGAACATCAAATTGGCATCAAAGGAACCGCCTAAGCTGGTTTAAGTCGTATTTCTTAGATCGATCTCAGTTTGTTCACGTCAATGATGAATTCTCCATGCATACCAAAGTTTGTCATGGAGTCCCTGAGTTCTGTACTAGGACCACTCCTATTTAGTTTATATATGCTTCCTTTAGGAACATTATTAGGAATCACTCTATCAATTTTCATTGCTATGCTGCGACACCCAATTATATTTATCGATCAAGCCTGATGAAACAAATCAATTAACTAAACTCCAAGCATGCCTTAAAGATATAAAAAGTTGGATGACCTACAATTTTCTAATGTTAAATTCAGACAAAACTGAAGTTCTTGTAATTGGACGAAACACCTCAGAAACTCTCTTTCTAGAGACTTAGTTACTTTAGGCAGGATCACCCTGGCCTCCAGCTCCACCGTAAAGAATCTTGGAGTTGTTTTTGATCAGGATTTGTCCTTTAATGTCCACATAAAACAAATTTCGAGGACTGCATTCTTCCACTTACGTAACATCGCCAAAATCAGGCGCATTGTCTCAAGTGGATGCAGAAAACTAGTCCACGCATTTGTTACTTCTAGGCTGGACTATTGTAACTCTTTGCTATCAGGTTGCTCAATAAGTCTCTGAGGACTTTGCAGTTAATTCAGAATGCTGCTGCACGTGTTCTGACAGGAACCAAGATCAGAGATCACATCTCTCCCATTTTGGCTTCCTTGCATTGGCTACCTATCAAATCTAGAATAGAATTTAAAATTCTTCTCCTTACTTACAAAGCTCTTCATGGTCAGGCACCATCATATCTCAAAGAGCTCATAGTACCTTACTACCCCTCTAGAACACTGCGCTCTCAGGATGCTGGGTTCTCTGTGGTTCCTATAGTCTCAAAAGTAGATTGGGAGCCAGAGCTTTCAGCTATCAGGCTCCTCTTCTGTGGAACAAACTACCATTCCAGGTCGGGAGGCAGACACGGTCAACACTTTTAGAGTAGACTTAAGACTTTCCTTTTGATAAAGCTTATAGTTAGGGCTGGCTCAGGTCATCCCTTAGTTATGCTGCCATGGGACTAGACTGCGGGGACTCTCTCCGTCTCTCTCTCTCTCTCCTCTCCTCCCCTCTCCTCCCTCTTTCTCTCTCACCATCAGTGGACATACATGTCTCATTAATGCATGCTACTAACCGAACTCCCGGAGTTTTTGTGCTCTGTCGTCCAGCAGGTTCTCGTGAATCGTGGCTGCTGCTGTGATCAGCGCGTCCACTACATATATTATTACTGTCATTATTGCTACCATATCTGCTACTGTGGTCATTTTATCATTCATTGTAATTCATTGTCATTTTATCATTCATTGTAATTGTACAATATGTTTGTGCTGACTTGTTCTGTACATGTGACATCTGCACGTCTGTCCGTCCTGGGAGAGGGATCCCTCCTCTGTGGCTCTTCCTGAGGTTTCTTCCACCTTTTTCCCTGTTAAAGGGGTTTTGTGGCAAGTTTTCCTCACTCGAACCGAGGTCTAAGGACAGAGAGGTGTCACTCCTGTACAGATTGTAAAGCCCTCCGAGGCAAATGTATTTTGTGACTTTGGGCTATACAAATAAAATTTGATTTGATTTGATTTGATTTGGGAGACTGTCTGTATCTCTGTCTGTCTGTGTCTCTGTCTGTTTCTCTGTCTGGGAGACTGTCTGTGTCTCTGTCTGTGTGGGTCTCTGTCTTTGAGACTGTCTTTGTCTCTGTCTGGGAGACTGTCTGTGTCTCTGTCTGTCTGGGTCTCTGTCTGGAAAACTGTCTGGGAGCCTCTCTGTGTCTCTAGCTGTCTGGGTCTCTGTCTGGGAGACTGATGGTGTTTCTATCTGTCTGTGAGACTTTCTGGGAGACTGTCTGTGTCTCTGTCTAGGAGACTGTCTGTGTCTCTGTCTGTGTGGGTTTCAGTCTGGTAGACTGTCTGGGTGTCTGTCTGGGAGACTGTCTGGGAGACTGTCTGTGTCTCTGTCTGCGTGGGTCTCTGTCTGGGAGACTGTCTGGGAGAATGACTGGGAGAATGACTGTGTCTCTGTCTGTCTGGGTCTCTGTCTGGCAGACTGTCTGTGAGACTGTCTGTGTGTGTGTCTGTCTGGGCCTGTGTCTTTGAGACTGTCTGTGTCTCTGTCTGTCTGGGTCTCTGGCTTTGAGACTGTCTTTGTCTCTGTCTGGGAGACTGTCTATGTCTCCGTCTGTGTGGGTCTCAGTCTGGGAGACTGTCTGGGTTTCTGTCTGGGAGACTGTCTGTATCTCTGTCTGTCTGTGTCTCTGTCTGTTTCTCTGTCTGGGAGACTGTCTGTGTCTCTGTCTGTGTGGGTCTCTGTCTGGGAGACTGTCTGGGAGACTGACTGTGTCTCTGTCTGTTTGGGTCTCTGTCTGGGAGCCTGTCTGTGTTTCTGTATGTCTGGGTCTCTGTCTGGGAGACTGTCTGGAAGACTGACGGTGTTTCTGTCTGTCTGTGAGACTGTCTGGGAGACTGTCTCTGTTTCTGTCTGTCTGGGTCTCTGTCTGGGAGACTGTCTGGGAGACTGTCTATGTCTCCGTCTGTGTGGGTCTCAGTCTGGGAGACTGTCTGGGTTTCTGTCTGGGAGACTGTCTGTATCTCTGTCTGTTTGTGTCTCTGTCTGTTTCTCTGTCTGGGAGACTGTCTGTGTCTCTGTCTGCGTGGGTCTCTGTCTGGGAGACTGTCTGGGAGACTGACTGTGTCCCTGTCTGTTTGGGTCTCTCTCTGGGAGACTGTCTGTATCTCTGTCTGTCTGGGTCTCTGTCTGGAAAACTGTCTGGGAGCCTCTCTGTGTCTCTAGCTGTCTGGGTCTCTGTCTGGGAGACTGACGGTGTTTCTATCTGTCTGTGAGACTTTCTGGGAGACTGTCTGTGTCTCTGTCTGTATGGGTCTCTGTCTGGGGGACTGTCTGGGAGACTGTCTGTGTCTCTGCCTGTGTGCGTCTCTGTCTGGGAGACTGACTGTGTGTCTGTCTGTGTCCCTGTCTGGGAGACTGTCTGGGAGACTGTCTGTGTCTCTGTCTGTGTGGGTCTCTGTCTGGAAGATTGTCAGGGAGACTGTCTGTGTCTCTGTCTGTCTGGGCCTCTGTCTTTGAGACTATCTTTGTCTCTGTCTGGGAGACTGTCTGTGTCTCTGTCTGTGTGGGTCTCTGTCTGGAAGATTGTCAGGGAGACTGTCTGTGTCTCTGTCTGTCTGGGCCTCTGTCTTTGAGACTATCTTTGTCTCTGTCTGGGAGACTCTCTGTGTCTCTGTCTATGTGGGTCTCTGTCTGGGAGACTGTCTGGGAGACTGACTGTGTTTCTGTCTGTCTGGGTCTCTGTCTAGGAGACTGTCTGTGTCTCTGTCTGTCTGTGTCTCTGGCTTTGAGACTGTCTTTGTCTCTGTCTGGGAGACTGACTGTGTCTCTGTCTGTCTGGGTCTCTGTCTAGGAGACTGTCTTTGTCTCTGTCTGGGAGACTGTCTGTGTCTCTGCCTGTGTGAGTCTCTGTCTGGGAGACTGACTGTGTTTCTGTCTGTGTCCCTGTCTGGGAGACTGTCTGGGAGACTGTCTGTGTCTCTGTCTGTGTGGGTCTCTGTCTGGAAGATTGTCAGGGAGACTGTCTGTATCTCTGTCTGTCTGGGCCTCTGTCTTTGAGACTATCTTTGTCTCTGTCTGGGAGACTGTCTGTGTCTCTGTCTATGTGGGTCTCTGTCTGGGAGACTGTCTGGGAGACTGACTGTGTCTCTGTCTGTCTGGGTCTCTGTCTTTGAGACTGTCTTTGTCTCTGTCTGGGAGACTGTCTGTGTCTCTGTCTGTCTGGGTCTCTGTCTGGAAAACTGTCTGGGAGCCTCTCTGTGTCTCTAGCTGTCTGGGTCTCTGTCTGGGAGACTGACTGTGTCTCTGTCTGTCTGGGTCTCTGTCTGGAGACTGTCTGTGTCTCTGTCTGTCTGTTTCTCTGTCTGGAGACTGTCTGGAGACTGTCTGTGTCTCTGTCTGCGTGGTTCTCTGTCTGGGAGACTGTCTGGGAGACTGACTGTGTTTCTGTCTGTCTGGTTCTCTGTCTGGGAGACTGTCTGGGAGACTGTCTGGGAGACTGTCTGTGTTTCTGTCTGCGTGGGTCTCTGTCTAGGAGACTGTCTGGGAGAATGACTGTGTCTCTGTCTGTCTGGGTCTCTGTCTGGGAGACTGTCTGTGTCTCTGTCTGTCTGGGCCTCTGTCTTTGAGACTGTCTTTGTCTCTGTCTGGGAGACTGTCTAGGAGACTGACTGTGTCTCTGTCTGTCTGGATCTCTGTCTGGAAGACTGTCAGGGAGACTGTCTGTGTGTCTGTCTGTCTGGGTCTCTGTCTGGGAGACTGTCTGTGTCTCTGTCTGTGTGGGTTTCAGTCTGGGAGACTGTCTGGGAGACTGTCTGTGTCTCTGTCTGTGTGTGTCTCTGTCTGGGAGACTGTCTGTCTCTGTCTGGGAGACTGTCTGTGTCTCTGTCTGTGTGGGTTTCAGTCTTGGAGACTGTCTGGGAGACTGTCTGGGAGACTGTCTGTGTCTCTGTCTGTCTGTGTCTCTGTCCTGGTTCTGTTTGGGAGACTGTCTGGTAGACTGTCTGTTTCTCTGTCTGGGAGACTGTCTGTGTCTCTGTCTGTGTGGGTTTCAGTCTGGGAGACTGTCTGGGAGACAGTCTGCGAGACTGTCTGTGTCTCTGTCTGGGAGACTGTCTGTGTCTCTGTCTGTGTGTGTCTCATTCTGGGATACTGTCTGGGAGACTGTCTGTGTCTCTGTCTGTCTAGGCCTCTGTCTTTGAGACTGTCTTTGTCTCTGTCTGGGAGACTGTCTATGTCTCCGTCTGTGTGGGTCTCAGTCTGGAAGACTGTCTGGGAGACTGTCTGTGTTTCTGTCTGTCTGTGTCTCTGTCTGGGAGACTGTCTGGGAGACTGTCTGTTTCTCTTTCTGGGAGACTGTCTGTGTTTCTGTCTGCGTTGGTCTCTGTCTGGGAGACTGTCTGTGTCTCTGTCTGTGTGGGTCTCTGTCTGGGAGACTGTCTGGAAGACTTTCTGTTTCTCTGTCTGGGAGACTGTCTGGGAGACTGTCTGGGAGACTGTCTGTGTTTCTGTCTGCGTGGGTCTCTGTCTGGGAGAATGACTGTGTCTCTGTCTGTCTGGGTCTCTGTCTGGCAGACTGTCTGGGAGACTGTCTGTGTTCTGTCTGTCTGGGCCTCTGTCTGGCAGACTGTCTGGCAGACTGTCTGGAAGACTGTCTGTGTCTCTGTCTGTCTGGGTCTCTGTCTGGGAGACTGTCTTTGTCTCTGTCTGGGAGACTGTCTGTGTCTCTGTCTGTGTGGGTTTCAGTCTTGGAGACTGTCTGGGAGACTGTCTGGGAGACTGTCTGTGTCTCTGTCTGTCTGTGTCTCTGTCCTGGTTCTGTTTGGGAGACTGTCTGGTAGACTGTCTGTTTCTCTGTCTGGAAGACTGTCTGGGAGCCTGTCTGCGTTTCTGTGTGTCTGGGTCTCTGTCTGGGAGACTGTCTGGGAGACTGTCTGTTTCTCTGTCTGGGAGACTGTCTGTGTCTCTGTCTGGGAGACTGTCTGTGTCTCTGTCTGTGTGGGTCTCTGTCTGGGAGACTGTCTGGGAGACTGTCTGTTTCTCTGTCTGGGAGACTGTCTGTTTCTCTGTCTGGGAGACTGTCTGTGTTTCTGTCTGTGTGGGTCTCTGTCTGGGAGACTGTCTGGGAGACTGACTGTGTCTCTGTCTGTCTGGGTCTCTGTCTGGCAGACTGTCTGGAAGACTGTCTGTGTCTCTGTCTGTCTGGGCCTCTGTCTTTGAGACTGTCTTTGTCTCTGTCTGGGAGACTGTCTAGGAGACTGACTGTGTCTCTGTCTGTCTGGATCTCTGTCTGGAAGACTGTCAGGGAGACTGTCTGTGTGTCTGTCTGTCTGGGTCTCTGTCTGTGTCTCTGTCTGTGTGGGTTTCAGTCTGGGAGACTGTCTGGGAGACAGTCTGCGAGACTGTCTGTGTCTCTGTCTGGGAGACTGTCTGTGTCTCTGTCTGTGTGTGTCTCTGTCTGGGAGAATGACTGTGTCTCTGTCTATCTGGGTCTCTGTCTGGCAGACTGTCTGGAAGACTGTCTGTGTCTCTGTCTGTCTGGGCCTCTGTCTTTGAGACTGTCTTTGTCTCTGTCTGGGAGACTGTCTAGGAGACTGACTGTGTCTCTGTCTGTCTGGATCTCTGTCTGGAAGACTGTCAGGGAGACTGTCTGTGTGTCTGTCTGTCTGGGTCTCTGTCTGGGAGACTGTCTGTGTCTCTGTCTGTGTGGGTTTCAGTCTGGGAGACTGTCTGGGAGACAGTCTGCGAGACTGTCTGTGTCTCTGTCTGGGAGACTGTCTGTCTCTGTCTGTGTGTGTCTCATTCTGGGATACTGTCTGGGAGACTGTCTGTGTCTCTGTCTGTCTGGGCCTCTGTCTTTGAGACTGTCTTTGTCTCTGTCTGGGAGACTGTCTATGTCTCCGTCTGTGTGGGTCTCAGTCTGGAAGATTGTCTGGGTTTCTGTCTGGGAGACTGTCTTTGTCTCTGTCTAGAGACTGTCTGTGTCTCTGTCTGTGTTGGTTCCTCTCGGGACTGTCTGGGAGTCTGTCTGGGAGACTGTCTGGGAGACTGTCTGTGTCTCTGTCTGTCTGTGTCTCTGTCTGGGTCTCTGTCTGGGAGACTGTCTGTGTCTCTGTCTGTGTGGGTTTCAGTCTGGGAGACTGTCTGGGAGACAGTCTGCGAGACTCTCTGTGTCTCTGTCTGGGAGACTGTCTGTGTCTCTGTCTGTGTGTTTCTCTGTCTGGGAGACTGTCTGTGTCTCTGTCTGTGTGGGTCTCTGTCTGTGAGACTGTCTGGTAGACTGACTGTGTCTTAGTCTGTTTGGGTCTCTGTCTGGGAGACTGTCTGTGTTTCTGTCTGTCTGTGTCTCTGTCTGGGAGACTGACTGTGTCTCTGTCTGCGTGGGTCTCTGTCTGGGAGACTGTCTGTGAGACTGACTGTGTCTCTGTCTGTCTGGGTCTCTGTCTGGAAGACTGTCTGGGAGACTGTCTGTGTTTCTGTCTGTCTGGGCTCTGTCTTTGAGACTGTCTTTGTCTCTGTCTGGGAGACTGTGTGGGTCTCTGTCTGGGAGAGTGTCTGGGAGACTGTCTGTGTCTCTGTCTGGGCCTCTGTCTTTCAGACTGTCTTTGTCTCTGTCTGGGAGACTGTCTGTGTCTCTGTCTGTCTGGGTCTCTGTCTGGAAGACTGTCTGGGAGACTGTCTGTGTCTCTGTCTGTTTGGGTCTGGCTTTGGAGACTGTCTTTGTCTCTGTCTGGGAGACTGTCTGTGTCTCTGTCTGTCTGGGTCTCTGTCTGGAAGACTGTCTGGGAGACTGTCTGTGTTTCTGTCTGTCTGGGCCTCTGTCTTTGAGACTGTCTTGTCTCTGTCTGGGAGACTGTGTGGTCTCTGTCTGGGAGGCCTGTCAGGGAGACTGTCTGTGTCTCTGTCTGTCTGGGCCTCTGTCTTTCAGACTGTCTTTGTCTCTGTCTGGGAGACTGTGGGTCTCTGTCTGTCTGGGTCTCTGTCTGGAAGACTGTCTGGGAGACTGTCTGTGTCTCTGTCTGTCTGGGTCTCTGTCTGAAAGACTGTCTTTGTCTCTGTCTGTGAGACTGACTGTGTCTCTGTCTGTCTGGGTCTCTGTCTGGAAGACTGTCTGGGAGACTGTCTGTGTTTCTGTCTGTCTGGGCCTCTGTCTTTGAGACTGTCTTTGTCTCTGTCTGGGAGACTGTGTGGGTCTCTGTCTGGGAGACTGTCTAGGAGACTGACTGTGTCTCTGTCAATCTGGGTCTCTGTCTGGAAGACTGTCTGGGAGACTGTCTGTGTCTCTGTCTGTTTGAGTCTCTGTCTTTGAGACTGTCTGCTGTCTCTGGGAGACTGTCTGTGTCTCTGTCTGTCTGTGACTCTGTCTGGGAGACTGTCTGTGTCTCTGTCTGTGGGTCTCTGTCTGGGAGACTGTCTGGGAGACTGACTGTGTCTCTGTCTGTCTGGGTCTCTGTCTGGCAGACTGTCTGGGAGACTGTCTGTGTCTCTGTCTGTCTGGGCCTCTGTCTTTGAGACTGTCTTTGTCTCTGTCTGGGAGACTGTCTAGAGACTGCTGTGTCTCTGTCTGTCTGGATCTCTGTCTGGAAGACTGTCAGGGAGACTGTCTGTGTCTGTCTGTCTGGGTCTCTGTCTGGGAGACTGTCTGGGAGACTGTCTGTAGACTGTCTGTGTCTGTCTGGGAGACTGTCTGTGTCTCTGTCTGTGTGTTTCTCTGTCTGGGAGACTGTCTGTGTCTCTGTCTGTGTGGGTCTCTGTCTGTGAGACTGTCTGGAGACTGACTGTGTCTCTGTCTGTCTGGGTCTCTGTCTGGAAGACTGTCTGGAGACTGTCTGTGTTTCTGTCTGTCTGTGTCTCTGTCTGGGAGACTGTCTGTCTCTGTCTGTGTGTGTCTCTGTCTGGGAGACTGTCTGGGAGAATGACTGTGTCTCTGTCTGTCTGGGTCTCTGTCTGGCAGACTGTCTGGAAGACTGTCTGTGTCTCTGTCTGTCTGGGCTCTGTCTTTGAGACTGTCTTTGTCTCTGTCTGGGAGACTGTCTAGGAGACTGTCTGTGTCTCTGTGGAAGACTGTCTGGAGACTGTCTGTGTGTCTGTCTGTCTGGGTCTCTGTCTGGGAGACTGTCTGTGTCTCTGTCTGTGTGGGTTTCAGTCTGGGAGACTGTCTGGGAGACAGTCTGAGACTGTCTGTGTCTCTGTCTGGAGACTGTCTGTGTCTCTGTCTGTGTGTGTCTCATTCTGGGAGACTGTCTGGGAGACTGTCTGTGTCTCTGTCTGTCTGGACCTCTGTCTTTGAGACTGTCTTTGTCTCTGTCTGGGAGACTGTCTGTGTCTCCGTCTGTGTGGGTCTCTGTCTGAAAGACTGTCTGGGTTTCTGTCTGGGAGACTGTCTTTGTCTCTGTCTGAGACTGTCTGTGTCTCTGTCTGTGTTGGTTTCACTCCAGGAGACTGTCTGGGAGTCTGTCTGGGAGACTGTCTGTGTCTCTGTCTGTGTGGGTTTCAGTCTGGGAGACTGTCTCAGAGTGTCTGGGAGACTGTCTGTGTCTCTGTCTGGGAGACTGTCTGTGTCTCTGTCTGTGTGTTTCTCTGTCTGGGAGACTGTCTGTGTCTCTGTCTGTGTGGGTCTCTGTCTGTGAGACTGTCTGGGAGACTGACTGTGTCTCTGTCTGTTTGGGTCTCTGTCTGGAAGACTGTCTGGGAGACTGTCTGTGTTTCTGTCTGTCTCTGTGTCTGTCTGGGAGACTGTCTGTGTCTCTGTCTGCGTGGGTCTCTGTCTGGGAGACTGTCTGGGAGACTGACTGTGTCTCTGTCTGTCTAGGTCTCTGTCTGGAGACTGTCTGGGAGACTGTCTGTGTTTCTGTCTGTCTGGGCCTCTGTCTTTGAGACTGTCTTTGTCTCTGTCTGGGAGACTGTGTAGGTCTCTGTCTGGGAGACTGTCTGGGAGACTGTCTGTGTCTCTGTCTGTCTGGGCCTCTGTCTTTCAGACTGTCTTTGTCTCTGTCTGGGAGACTGTCTGGTCTCTGTCTGTCTGAGGTCTCTGTCTGGAAGACTGTCTGGGAGACTGTCTGTGTCTCTGTCTGTTTGGGTCTCTGTCTGAGACTGTCTTTGTCTCTGTCTGTGAGACTGTCTGTCTCTGTCTGTCTGGGTCTCTGTCTGGAAGACTGTCTGGGCCTCTGTCTTTGAGACTGTCTTTGTCTCTGTCTTTGAGACTGTGTGGGTCTCTGTCTGGGAGACTGTGTGGGTCTCTGTCTGGGAGACTGTCTAGGAGACTGACTGTGTCTCTGTCAATCTGGGTCTCTGTCTGGAAGACTGTCTGGGAGACTGTCTGTGTCTATGTCTGTTTGAGTCTCTGTCTTTGAGACTGTCTTTGTCTCTGTCTGGGAGACTGTCTGTGTCTCTGTCTGTGTGTGACTCAGTCTGGGAGACTGTCTGTGTTTCTGTCTGCGTGGGTCTCTGTCTGGGAGACTGTCTGGGAGAATGACTGTGTCTCTGTCTGTCTGGGTCTCTGTCTGGCAGACTGTCTGGGAGACTGTCTGTGTCTCTGTCTGTCTGGGCCTCTGTCTTTGAGACTGTCTTTGTCTCTGTCTGGGAGACTGTGTGGGTCTCTGTCTGGGAGAGTGTCTGGGAGACTGTCTGTGTCTCTGTCTGTCTGGGCCTCTGTCTTTCAGACTGTCTTTGTCTCTGTCTGGGAGACTGTGTGGGTCTCTGTCTGTCTGGGTCTCTGTCTGGAAGACTGTCTGGGAGACTGTCTGTGTCTCTGTCTGTTTGGGTCTCTGTCTTTGAGACTGTCTTTGTCTCTGTCTGTGAGACTGACTGTGTCTCTGTCTGTCTGGGTCTCTCTGTCTGGAAGACTGTCTGGGCCTCTGTCTTTGAGACTGTCTGTGTCTCTGTCTTTGAGACTGTCTGGTCTCTGTCTGGGAGACTGTCTGTGGGTCTCTGTCTGGGAGACTGTCTGGAGACTGTCTGTCTCTGTCTGTCTGGGTCTCTGTCTGGAAGACTGTCTGGGAGACTGTCTGTGTCTCTGTCTGTCTGGTCTCTGTCTTTGAGACTGTCTTTGTCTCTGTCTGGGAGACTGTCTGTGTCTCTGTCTGTGTGTGTCTCTGTCTGGGAGACTGTCTGTGTCTCTGTCTGTCTGGGTCTCTGTCTGGGAGACTGTCTGGGAGACTGACTGTGTCTCTGTCTGTCTGGGTCTCTGTCTGGGAGACTGTCTGGAAGACTGTCTGTGTCTCTGTCTGTCTGGGCCTCTGTCTTTGAGACTGTCTTTGTCTCTGTCTGGGAGACTGTCTAGGAGACTGTCTGTCTCTGTCTGTCTGGATCTCTGTCTGGAAGACTGTCAGGGAGACTGTCTGTGTGTCTGTCTGGGTCTCTGTCTGGGAGACTGTCTGGGAGATAGTCTGCGAGACTGTCTGTGTCTCTGTCTGGGAGACTGTCTGTGTCTCTGTCTGTGTGTTTCTCTGTCTGGGAGACTGTCTGTGTCTCTGTCTGTGTGTTTCTCTGTCTGGGAGACTGTCTGTGTCTCTGTCTGTGTGGGTCTCTGTCTGTGAGACTGTCTGGTAGACTGACTGTGTCTCAGTCTGTTTGGGTCTCTGTCTGGAAGACTGTCTGGGAGACTGTCTGTGTTTCTGTCTGTCTGTGTCTCTGTCTGGGAGACTGTCTGTGTCTCTCTGTCTGTGTGGGTCTCTGTCTGGGAGACTGTCTGGGAGACTGACTGTGTCTCTGTCTGTCTGGGTCTCTGTCTGGAAGACTGTCTGGGAGACTGTCTGTGTTTCTGTCTGTCTGGGCCTCTGTCTTTGAGACTGTCTTTGTCTCTGTCTGGGAGACTGTGTGGGTCTCTGTCTGGGAGACTGTCTGGGAGACTGTCTGTGTCTCTGTCTGTCTGGGCCTCTGTCTTTCAGACTGTCTTTGTCTCTGTCTGGGAGACTGTCTGTGTCTCTGTCTGTCTGGGTCTCTGTCTGGAAGACTGTCTGGGATACTGTCTGTGTCTCTGTCTGTTTGGGTCTCTGGCTTTGAGACTGTCTTTGTCTCTGTCTGTGAGACTGACTGTGTCTCTGTCTGTCTGGGTCTCTGTCTGGAAGACTGTCTGGGCCTCTGTCTTTGAGACTGTCTTTGTCTCTGTCTTTGAGACTGTGTGGGTCTCTGTCTGGGAGACTGTGTGGGTCTCTGTCTGGGAGACTGTCTAGGAGACTGACTGTGTCTCTGTCAATGGGTCTCTCTGGAAGACTGTCTGAGACTGTCTGTGTCTCTGTCTGTTTGAGTCTCTGTCTTTGAGACTGTCTTTGTCTCTGTCTGGGAGACTGTCTGTGTCTCTGTCTGTGTGTGACTCAGTCTGGGAGACTGTCTGTGTTTCTGTCTGCGTGGGTCTCTGTCTGGGAGACTGTCTGGGAGACTGTCTGTGTCTCTGTCTGTCTGGGTCTCTGTCTGGGAGACTGTCTGGGAGACTGTCTGTGTCTCTGTCTGTCTGGGCCTCTGTCTTTGAGACTGTCTTTGTCTCTGTCTGGGAGACTGTCTAGGAGACTGACTGTGTCTCTGTCTGTCTGGATCTCTGTCTGGAAGACTGTCAGGGAGACTGTCTGTGTGTCTGTCTGGGTCTCTGTCTGGGAGACTGTCTGGGAGATAGTCTGCGAGACTGTCTGTGTCTCTGTCTGGGAGACTGTCTGTGTCTCTGTCTGTGTGTTTCTCTGTCTGGGAGACTGTCTGTGTCTCTGTCTGGTGGGTCTCTGTCTGTAGACTGTCTGGGAGACTGTCTGTGTCTCTGTCTGTCTGGGTCTCTGTCTGGAGAGACTGTCTGGGAGACTGTCTGTGTTTCTGTCTGTCTGTGTCTCTGTCTGGGACACTGACTGTGTCTCTGTCTGTCTGGGCCTCTGTCTTTGAGACTGTCTTTGTCTCTGTCTGGGAGACTGTCTATTTCTCCGTCTGTGTGGGTCTCAGTCTGAAAGATTGTCTGGGTTTCTGTCTGGGAGACTGTCTTTGTCTCTGTCTAGGAGACTGTCTGTGTCTCTGTCTGTGTTGGTTTCCTCTGGGAGACTGTCTGGGAGTCTGTCTGGAGACTGTCTGGGAGACTGTCTGTGTCTCTGTCTGTCTGTGTCTCTGTCTGGGAGACTGTCTGTGTCTCTGTCTGTGGGTTTCTGTCTGGGAGACTGTCTGGGAGACTGTCTGGAAGACTGTCTGTGTCTCTGTCTGTCTGGGCCTCTGTCTCTGAGACTGTCTTTGTCTCTGTCTGGGAGACTGTCTGGGTCTCTGTCTGGGAGACTGTCTGGGAGACTGTCTGTGTCTCTGTCTGTCTGGGCCTCTGTCTTTCAGACTGTCTTTGTCTCTGTCTGGGAGACTGTGGTCTCTGTCTGTCTGGGTCTCTGTGGAAGACTGTCTGGGAGACTGTCTGTGTCTCTGTCTGTTTGGGTCTCTGTCTTTGAGACTGTCTTTGTCTCTGTCTGGGAGACTGTCTGTGTCTCTGTCTGTCTGGGTCTCTGTCTGGAAGACTGTCTGGGAGACTGTCTGTGTTTCTGTCTGTCTGGGCCTCTGTCTTTGAGACTGTCTTTGTCTCTGTCTGGGAGACTGTCTGGGTCTCTGTCTGGGAGACTGTCTAGGAGACTGACTGTGTCTCTGTCTGTCTGGGTCTCTGTCTGGAAGACTGTCTGGGAGACTGTCTGTGTCTCTGTCTGTCTGGGTCTCTGTCTTTGAGACTGTCTTTGTCTCTGTCTGGGAGACTGTCTGTGTCTCTGTCTGTGTGTGACTCTGTCTGGGAGACTGTCTGTGTTTCTGTCTGCGTGGGTCTCTGTCTGGGAGACTGTCTGGGAGACTGACTGTGTCTCTGTCTGTCTGGGTCTCTGTCTGGCAGACTGTCTGGGAGACTGTCTGTGTCTCTGTCTGTCTGGGCCTCTGTCTTTGAGACTGTCTTTGTCTCTGTCTGGGAGACTGTCTAGGAGACTGACTGTGTCTCTGTCTGTCTGGATCTCTGTCTGGAAGACTGTCAGGGAGACTGTCTGTGTGTCTGTCTGTCTGGGTCTCTGTCTGGGAGACTGTCTGGGAGACTGTCTGCGAGACTGTCTGTGTCTCTGTCTGGGAGACTGTCTGTGTCTCTGTCTGTGTGTTTCTCTGTCTGGGAGACTGTCTGTGTCTCTGTCTGTGTGGGTCTCTGTCTGTGAGACTGTCTGGTAGACTGACTGTGTCTCTGTCTGTCTGGGTCTCTGTCTGGAAGACTGTCTGGGAGACTGTCTGTGTTTCTGTCTGTCTGTGTCTCTGTCTGGGAGACTGTCTGTGTCTCTGTCTGTGTGTGTCTCTGTCTGGGAGACTGTCTGGGAGAATGACTGTGTCTCTGTCTGTCTAGGTCTCTGTCTGGCAGACTGTCTGGAAGACTGTCTGTGTCTCTGTCTGTCTGGGCCTCTGTCTTTGAGACTGTCTTTGTCTCTGTCTGGGAGACTGTCTAGGAGACTGACTGTGTCTCTGTCTGGAAGACTGTCAGGGAGACTGTCTGTGTGTCTGTCTGTCTGGGTCTCTGTCTGGGAGACTGTCTGTGTCTCTGTCTGTGTGGGTTTCAGTCTGGGAGACTGTCTGGGAGACAGTCTGCGAGACTGTCTGTGTCTCTGTCTGGGAGACTGTCTGTGTCTCTGTCTGTGTGTGTCTCATTCTGGGATACTGTCTGGGAGACTGTCTGTGTCTCTGTCTGTCTGGGCCTCTGTCTTTGAGACTGTCTTTGTCTCTGTCTGGGAGACTGTCTATGTCTCCGTCTGTGTGGGTCTCAGTCTGGAAGATTGTCTGGGTTTCTGTCTGGGAGACTGTCTTTGTCTCTGTCTAGGAGACTGTCTGTGTCTCTGTCTGTGTTGGTTTCACTCCGGGAGACTGTCTGGGAGTCTGTCTGGGAGACTGTCTGTGTCTCTGTCTGTGTGGGTTTCAGTCTGGGAGACTGTCTGGGAGACAGTCTGCGAGACTGTCTGTGTCTCTGTCTGGGAGACTGTCTGTGTCTCTGTCTGTGTGTTTCTCTGTCTGGGAGACTGTCTGTGTCTCTGTCTGTGTGGGTCTCTGTCTGTGAGACTGTCTGGTAGACTGACTGTGTCTCAGTCTGTTTGGGTCTCTGTCTGGAAGACTGTCTGGGAGACTGTCTGTGTTTCTGTCTGTCTGTGTCTCTGTCTGGGACACTGACTGTGTCTCTGTCTGCGTGGGTCTCTGTCTGGGAGACTGTCTGTGAGACTGACTGTGTCTCTGTCTGTCTGGGTCTCTGTCTGGAAGACTGTCTGGGAGACTGTCTGTGTTTCTGTCTGTCTGGGCCTCTGTCTTTGAGACTGTCTTTGTCTCTGTCTGGGAGACTGTGTGGGTCTCTGTCTGGGAGACTGTCTGGGAGACTGTCTGTGTCTCTGTCTGTCTGGGCCTCTGTCTTTCAGACTGTCTTTGTCTCTGTCTGGGAGACTGTGTGGGTCTCTGTCTGTCTGGGTCTCTGTCTGGAAGACTGTCTGGGAGACTGTCTGTGTCTCTGTCTGTTTGGGTCTCTGGCTTTGAGACTGTCTTTGTCTCTGTCTGTGAGACTGACTGTGTCTCTGTCTGTCTGGGTCTCTGTCTGGAAGACTGTCTGGGACTCTGTCTTTGAGACTGTCTTTGTCTGTCTTTGAGACTGTCTGGGTCTCTGTCTGGGAGACTGTGTGGGTCTCTGTCTGGGAGACTGTCTAGGAGACTGACTGTGTCTCTGTCAATCTGGGTCTCTGTCTGGAAGACTGTCTGGGAGACTGTCTGTGTCTATGTCTGTTTGAGTCTCTGTCTTTGAGACTGTCTTTGTCTCTGTCTGGGAGACTGTCTGTGTCTCTGTCTGTGTGTGACTCAGTCTGGGAGACTGTCTGTGTTTCTGTCTGCGTGGGTCTCTGTCTGGGAGACTGTCTGGGAGAATGACTGTGTCTCTGTCTGTCTGGGTCTCTGTCTGGCAGACTGTCTGGAAGACTGTCTGTGTCTCTGTCTGTCTGGGCCTCTGTCTTTGAGACTGTCTTTGTCTCTGTCTGGGAGACTGTCTAGGAGACTGACTGTGTCTCTGTCTGTCTGGATCTCTGTCTGGAAGACTGTCAGGGAGACTGTCTGTGTGTCTGTCTGGGTCTCTGTCTGGGAGACTGTCTGGGAGATAGTCTGCGAGACTGTCTGTGTCTCTGTCTGGGAGACTGTCTGTGTCTCTGTCTGTGTGTTTCTCTGTCTGGGAGACTGTCTGTGTCTCTGTCTGTGTGTTTCTCTGTCTGGGAGACTGTCTGTGTCTCTGTCTGTGTGGGTCTCTGTCTGTGAGACTGTCTGGGAGACTGACTGTGTCTCTGTCTGTCTGGGTCTCTGTCTGGAAGACTGTCTGGGAGACTGTCTGTGTTTCTGTCTGTCTGTGTCTCTGTCTGGGAGACTGTCTGTGTCTCTGTCTGCGTGGGTCTCTGTCTGGGAGACTGTCTGTGAGACTGACTGTGTCTCTGTCTGTCTGGGTCTCTGTCTGGAAGACTGTCTGGAGACTGTCTGTGTTTCTGTCTGTCTGGGCCTCTGTCTTTGAGACTGTCTTTGTCTCTGTCTGGAGACTGTGTGGTCTCTGTCTGGGAGACTGTCTGGGAGACTGTCTGTGTCTCTGTCTGTCTGGGCTCTGTCTCAGACTGTCTTTGTTCTCTGTCTGGGAGACTGTGTGTCTCTGTCTGTCTGGGTCTCTGTCTGGAAGACTGTCTGGGAGACTGTCTGTGTCTCTGTCTGTCTGGGTCTCTGTCTTTGAGACTGTCTTTGTCTCTGTCTGTGAGACTGTCTGTGTCTCTGTCTGTCTGGGTCTCTGTCTGGAAGACTGTGGGCTCTGTCTTTGAGACTGTCTTTGTCTCTGTCTTTGAGACTGTCTGGTCTCTGTCTGGGAGACTGTGTGGGTCTCTGTCTGGGAGACTGTCTGGGACTGACTGTGTCTCTGTCTGTCTGGGTCTCTGTCTGGAAGACTGTCTGGAGACTGTCTGTGTCTCTGTCTGTCTGAGTCTCTGTCTTTGAGACTGTCTTTGTCTCTGTCTGGGAGACTGTCTGTGTCTCTGTCTGTGTGTGTCTCTGTCTGGGAGACTGTCTGTGTCTCTGTCTGGTAGTCTCTGTCTCAGGAGACTGTCTGGGAGACTGACTGTGTCTCTGTCTGTCTGGGTCTCTGTCTGGAGACTGTCTGGAGACTGTCTGTGTCTCTGTCTGTCTGGGCTCTGTCTTTGAGACTGTCTTGTCTCTGTCTGGGAGACTGTCTAGGAGACTGACTGTGTCTCTCTGTCTGGATCTCTGTCTGGAAGACTGTCTGGAGACTGTCTGTGTCTCTGTCTGGAGTCTCTGTCTGAGGAGACTGTCACTGGAGATGTCTGCGAGACTGTCTGTGTCTCTGTCTGGGAGACTGTCTGTGTCTCTGTCTGTGTGTTTCTCTGTCTGGGAGACTGTCTGTGTCTCTGTCTGTGTGTTTCTCTGTCTGGGAGACTGTCTGTGTTCTCTGTCTGTGTGGGTCTCTGTCTGTGAGACTGTCTGGAGACTGACTGTGTCTCTGTCTGTCTGGGTCTCTGTCTGGAAGACTGTCTGGGAGACTGTCTGTGTTTCTGTCTGTCTGTGTCTGTCTGGGAGACTGTCTGTGTCTCTGTCTGCGTGGGTCTCTGTCTGGGAGACTGTCTGGAGACTGCTGTGTCTCTGTCTGTCTGGGTCTCTGTCTGGAAGACTGTCTGGGAGACTGTCTGTGTTTCTGTCTGTCTGGGCCTCTGTCTTTGAGACTGTCTTTGTCTCTGTCTGGGAGACTGTGTGGGTCTCTGTCTGGGAGACTGTCTGGAGACTGTCTGTGTCTCTGTCTGTCTGGGCCTCTGTCTTTCAGACTGTCTTTGTCTCTGTCTGGGAGACTGTCTGGTCTCTGTCTGTCTGGGTCTCTGTCTGGAGACTGTCTGGGAGACTGTCTGTGTCTCTGTCTGTCTGGGTCTCTGGCTTTGAGACTGTCTTTGTCTCTGTCTGTGAGACTGGCTGTGTCTCTGTCTGTCTGGTCTCTGTCTGGAAGACTGTCTGGGCCTCTGTCTTTGAGACTGTCTTTGTCTCTGTCTTTGAGACTGTCTGTCTCTGTCTGGGAGACTGTGTGGGTCTCTGTCTGGGAGACTGTCTAGGAGACTGACTGTGTCTCTGTCTGTCTGGGTCTCTGTCTGGAAGACTGTCAGAGACTGTCTGTGTCTCTGTCTGTTGAGTCTCTGTCTTTGAGACTGTCTTTGTCTCTGTCTGGGAGACTGTCTGTGTCTCTGTCTGTGTTGACTCAGTCTGGGAGACTGTCTGTGTTCTGTCTGCGTGGGTCTCTGTCTGGGAGACTGTCTGGGAGACTGACTGTGTCTCTCTGTCTGTCTGGTCTCTGTCTGGGAGACTGTCTGGAAGACTGTCTGTGTCTCTGTCTGTCTGGGCCTCTGTCTTTGAGACTGTCTTTGTCTCTGTCTGGGAGACTGTCTGGAGACTGTCTGCTGTCTCTGTCTGTCTGGATCTCTGTCTGGAAGACTGTCTGGAGACTGTCTGTGTGTCTGTCTGAGTCTCTCTGGGAGACTGTCTGGGAGATAGTCTGCTGAGACTGTCTGTGTCTCTGTCTGGGAGACTGTCTGTGTCTCTGTCTGTGTGTTTCTCTGTCTGGGAGACTGTCTGTGTCTCTGTCTGTGTGGGTCTCTGTCTGGGAGACTGTCTGGAGACTGTCTGTGTCTCTGTCTGTCTGGGTCTCTGTCTGGAAGACTGTCTGGGAGACTGTCTGTGTTTCTGTCTGTCTGTGTCTCTGTCTGGGAGACTGTCTGTGTCTCTGTCTGTCTGGGCCTCTGTCTTTGAGACTGTCTTTGTCTCTGTCTGGGAGACTGTCTGTGTCTCTGTCTGTGTGGGTCTCAGTCTGGGAGACTGTCTGGGTTTCTGTCTGGGAGACTGTCTTTGTCTCTGTCTGGAGACTGTCTGTGTCTCTGTCTGTGTTGGTTTCACTCTGGGAGACTGTCTGGGAGTCTGTCTGGGAGACTGTCTGGGAGACTGTCTGTGTCTCTGTCTGTCTGTGTCTCTGTCTGGGAGACTGTCTGTGTCTCTGTCTGTGTGGGTTTCTGTCTGGGAGACTGTCTGGGAGACTGTCTGAGACTGTCTGTGTCTCTGTCTGGGAGACTGTCTGTGTCTCTGTCTGTGTGTTTCTCTGTCTGGGAGACTGTCTGTGTCTCTGTCTGTGTGGGTCTCTGTCTGTGAGACTGTCTGGTAGACTGACTGTGTCTCTGTCTGTTTGGGTCTCTGTCTGGAAGACTGTCTGGGAGACTGTCTGTGTTTCTGTCTGTCTGTGTCTCTGCTCACAGGAGACTGTCTGTCTCTGTCTGCGTGGGTCTCTGTCTGGGAGACTGTCTGTGAGACTGACTGTGTCTCTGTCTGTCTGGGTCTCTGTCTGGAAGACTGTCTGGGAGACTGTCTGTGTTTCTGTCTGTCTGGGCCTCTGTCTTTGAGACTGTCTTTGTCTCTGTCTGGGAGACTGTCTGTGTCTCTGTCTGGGAGACTGTCTGGGAGACTGTCTGTGTTTCTGTCTGTCTGGGTCTCTGTCTTTGAGACTGTCTTTGTCTCTGTCTGTAGAGACTGACTGTCTCTGTCTGTCTGGGTCTCTGTCTGGAAGACTGTCTGGGAGACTGTCTGTGTTTCTGTCTGTCTGGGCCTCTGTCTTTGAGACTGTCTTTGTCTCTGTCTGGGAGACTGTGTGGGTCTCTGTCTGGGAGACTGTCTAGGAGACTGACTGTGTCTCTGTCTGTCTGGGTCTCTGTCTGGAAGACTGTCTGGGAGACTGTCTGTGTCTCTGTCTGTCTGAGTCTCTGTCTTTGAGACTGTCTTTGTCTCTGTCTGGGAGACTGTCTGTGTCTCTGTCTGTGTGTGACTCTGTCTGGAGACTGTCTGTGTTTCTGTCTGCGTGGGTCTCTGTCTGAGACTGTCTGGGAGAATGTCTGTCTCTGTCTGTCTGGGTCTCTGTCTGGAGACTGTCTGGAAGACTGTCTGTGTCTCTGTCTGTCTGGGCCTCTGTCTTTGAGACTGTCTTTGTCTCTGTCTGGGAGACTGTCTAGAGACTGTCTGTGTCTCTGTCTGTCTGGATCTCTGTCTGGAAGACTGTCTGGGAGACTGTCTGTGTGTCTGTCTGTCTGGAGTCTCTGTCTGGGAGACTGTCTGGGAGACTGTCTGAGACTGTCTGTGTCTCTGTCTGGGAGACTGTCTGTGTCTCTGTCTGTGTGTTTCTCTGTCTGGGAGACTGTCTGTGTCTCTGTCTGTGTGGAGTCTCTCTCTGTGGACTGTCTGGGAGACTGTCTGTGTCTCTGTCTGTCTGGGTCTCTGTCTGGAAGACTGTCTGGGAGACTGTCTGTGTTTCTGTCTGTCTGTGTCTCTGTCTGGGACACTGTCTGTGTCTCTGTCTGCTGGGTCTCTGTCAGGAGACTGTCTGTGTCTCTGTCTGTCTGGTCTCTGTCTGGGAGACTGTCTGGGAGACTAGTCTGGGAGACTGTCTGTGTCTCTGTCTGGGAGACTGTCTGTGTCTCTGTCTGTGTGTGTCTCTGTCTGGGAGACTGTCTGGGAGAATGACTGTGTCTCTGTCTGTCTGGGTCTCTGTCTGGCAGACTGTCTGGGAGACTGTCTGTGTCTCTGTCTGTCTGGGCCTCTGTCTTTGAGACTGTCTTTGTCTCTGTCTGGGAGACTGTCTAGGAGACTGACTGTGTCTCTGTCTGGAAGACTGTCAGGAGACTGTCTGTGTCTCTGTCTGGGTCTCTGTCTGGGAGACTGTCTGTGTCTCTGTCTGTGTGGGTTTCAGTCTGGGAGACTGTCTGGGAGACAGTCTGCGAGACTGTCTGTGTCTCTGTCTGGGAGACTGTCTGTGTCTCTGTCTGTGTGTCTCATTCTGGGATGCTGTCACAGGAGACTGTCTGTGTCTCTGTCTGTCTGGGCCTCTGTCTTTGAGACTGTCTTTGTCTCTGTCTGGGAGACTGTCTATGTCTCCGTCTGTGTGGGTCTCAGTCTGGAAGATTGTCTGGGTTTCTGTCTGGGAGACTGTCTTTGTCTCTGTCTAGGAGACTGTCTGTGTCTCTGTCTGTGTTGGTTTCCTCTGGGGAGACTGTCTGGGAGTCTGTCTGGGAGACTGTCTGGGAGACTGTCTGTGTCTCTGTCTGTCTGTGTCTCTGTCTGGGTCTCTGTCTGGGAGACTGTCTGTGTCTCTGTCTGTGTGGGTTTCAGTCTGGGAGACTGTCTGGGAGACAGTCTGCGAGACTGTCTGTGTCTCTGTCTGGGAGACTGTCTGTGTCTCTGTCTGTGTGTTTCTCTGTCTGGGAGACTGTCTGTGTCTCTGTCTGTGTGGGTCTCTGTCTGTGAGACTGTCTGGGAGACTGACTGTGTCTAGTCTGTGTTTGTCTCTGTCTGGAGACTGTCTGGGAGACTGTCTGGGAGACTGTCTGTGTTTCTGTCTGTCTGTGTCTCTGTCTGGGAGACTGTCTGTGTCTCTGTCTGCGTGGGTCTCTGTCTGGGAGACTGTCTGTGAGACTGACTGTGTCTCTGTCTGTCTGGGTCTCTGTCTGGAAGACTGTCTGGGAGACTGTCTGTGTTTCTGTCTGTCTGGGCCTCTGTCTTTGAGACTGTCTTTGTCTCTGTCTGGGAGACTGTGTGGGTCTCTGTCTGGGAGACTGTCTGGGAGACTGTCTGTGTCTCTGTCTGTCTGGGCCTCTGTCTTTCAGACTGTCTTTGTCTCTGTCTGGGAGACTGTCTGGGTCTCTGTCTGTCTGGTCTCTGTCTGGAAGACTGTCTGGGAGACTGTCTGTGTCTCTGTCTGGGAGACTGTCTGTGTCTCTGTCTGTGTGTTTCTCTGTCTGGGAGACTGTCTGTGTCTCTGTCTGTGTGGGTCTCTGTCTGGAGACTGTCTGGGAGACTGTCTGTGTCTCTGTCTGTCTGGGTCTCTGTCTGGAAGACTGTCTGGGAGACTGTCTGTGTCTCTGTCTGTCTGTGTCTCTGTCTGGGAGACTGTCTGTGTCTCTGTCTGCGTGGGTCTCTGTCTGGGAGACTGTCTGTGAGACTGACTGTGTCTCTGTCTGTCTGGGTCTCTGTCTGGAAGACTGTCTGAGGAGACTGTCTGTGTTTCTGTCTGTCTGGGCCTCTGTCTTTGAGACTGTCTTTGTCTCTGTCTGGGAGACTGTGTGGGTCTCTGTCTGGGAGACTGTCTAGGAGACTGACTGTGTCTCTGTCTGTCTGGTCTCTGTCTGGAAGACTGTCTGGGAGACTGTCTGTGTCTCTGTCTGTCTGAGTCTCTGTCTTTGAGACTGTCTTTGTCTCTGTCTGGGAGACTGTCTGTGTCTCTGTCTGTGTGTGACTCTGTCTGGGAGACTGTCTGTGTTTCTGTCTGCGTGGGTCTCTGTCTGGGAGACTGTCTGGGAGACTGACTGTGTCTCTGTCTGTCTGGGTCTCTGTCTGGGAGACTGTCTGGGAGACTGTCTGTGTCTCTGTCTGTCTGGGCCTCTGTCTTTGAGACTGTCTTTGTCTCTGTCTGGGAGACTGTCTAGGAGACTGTCTGTGTCTCTGTCTGTCTGGATCTCTGTCTGGAAGACTGTCTGGAGACTGTCTGTGTCTCTGTCTGTGTGTTTCTCTGTCTGGGAGACTGTCTGTGTCTCTGTCTGTGTGGTCTCTGTCTGTGAGACTGTCTGGGAGACTAGCTGTGTCTCTGTCTGTTTGGGTCTCTGTCTGGAAGACTGTCTGGAGACTGTCTGTGTTTCTGTCTGTCTGTGTCTCTGTCTGGGAGACTGTCTGTGTCTCTGTCTGCGTGGGTCTCTGTCTGGGAGACTGTCTGTGTCTCTGTCTGTCTGGGCCTCTGTCTTTCAGACTGTCTTTGTCTCTGTCTGGGAGACTGTCAGGTCTCTGTCTGTCTGGGTTCTGTCTGGGAGACTGTCTGGAGACTGTCTGTGTCTCTGTCTGGGAGACTGTCTGTGTCTCTGTCTGTGTATTTCTCTGTCTGGGAGACTGTCTGTGTCTCTGTCTGTCTGGTCTCTGTCTGTGAGACTGTCTGGAGACTGTGTCTGTCTGTCTGGGTCTCTGTCTGGAAGACTGTCTGGGAGACTGTCTGTGTTTCTGTCTGTCTGTGTCTCTGTCTGGGAGACTGTCTGTGTCTCTGTCTGCGTGGCTCTCTGTCTGGGAGACTGTCTGTGAGACTGACTGTGTCTCTGTCTGTCTGGGTCTCTGTCTGGAAGACTGTCTGGGAGACTGTCTGTGTTTCTGTCTGTCTGGGCCTCTGTCTTTGAGACTGTCTTTGTCTCTGTCTGGGAGACTGTGTGGGTCTCTGTCTGGGAGACTGTCTAGGAGACTGACTGTGTCTCTGTCTGTCTGGGTCTCTGTCTGGAAGACTGTCTGGGAGACTGTCTGTGTCTCTGTCTGTTTGAGTCTCTGTCTTTGAGACTGTCTTTGTCTCTGTCTGGGAGACTGTCTGTGTCTCTGTCTGTGTGACTCAGTCTGGGAGACTGTCTGTGTTTCTGTCTGCGTGGGTCTCTGTCTGGGAGACTGTCTGGGAGAATGACTGTGTCTCTGTCTGTCTGGGTCTCTGTCTGGAGACTGTCTGGAGACTGTCTGTGTCTCTGTCTGTCTGGGCCTCTGTCTTTGAGACTGTCTTTGTCTCTGTCTGGGAGACTGTCTAGGAGACTGACTGTGTCTCTGTCTGTCTGGATCTCTGTCTGGAAGACTGTCTGGGAGACTGTCTGTGTCTCTGTCTGTGTGTCTCTGTCTGGGAGACTGTCTGTGTCTCTGTCTGTGTGGGTCTCTGTCTGTGGAGACTGTCTGGGAGACTGACTGTGCTCTGTCTGTCTGGAGTCTCTGTCTGGAGGAGACTGTCTGGGAGACTGTCTGTGTCTCTGTCTGTCTGTCTCTCTGTCTGGGAGACTGTCTGTGTCTCTGTCTGGTGGGTCTCTGTCAGGAGACTGTCTGTGTCTCTGTCTGTCTGAGGTCTGTCTGGGAGACTGTCTGGGAGACTGTCTCTGAGACTGTCTGTGTCTCTGTCTGGGAGACTGTCTGTGTCTCTGTCTGTGTGTGTCTCTGTCTGAGACTGTCTGGGAGACTGACTGTGTCTCTGTCTGTCTGGGTCTCTGTCTGGCAGACTGTCTGGAAGACTGTCTGTGTCTCTGTCTGTCTGGGCCTCTGTCTTTGAGACTGTCTTTGTCTCTGTCTGGAGAGACTGTCTAGAGACTGCTGTGTCTCTGTCTGGAAGACTGTCAGGAGACTGTCTGTGTCTGTCTGTCTGGGTCTCTGTCTGGGAGACTGTCTGTGTCTCTGTCTGTGTGGGTTTCAGTCTGGGAGACTGTCTGGGAGACAGTCTGCGAGACTGTCTGTGTCTCTGTCTGGGAGACTGTCTGTGTCTCTGTCTGTGTGTCTCATCTGGGAGACTGTCTGGAGACTGTCTGTCTATCTGTCTGGCCTCTGTCTTTGAGACTGTCTTTGTCTCTGTCTGGGAGACTGTCTATGTCTCCGTCTGTGTAGTCTCAGTCTGAAAGATTGTCTGGTTTCTGTCTGGGAGACTGTCTTTGTCTCTGTCTAGGAGACTGTCTGTATCTCTGTCTGTGTTGGTTTCACTCGGGAGACTGTCTGGGAGTCTGTCTGGGAGACTGTCTGGGAGACTGTCTGTGTCTCTGTCTGTCTGTGTCTCTGTCTGGAGTCTCTGTCTGGGAGACTGTCTGTGTCTCTGTCTGTGGGTTTCTGTCTGGGAGACTGTCTCTGGGAGACTGTCTGTGTCTCTGTCTGGGAGACTGTCTGTGTCTCTGTCTGTGTGTTTCTCTGTCTGGGAGACTGTCTGTGTCTCTGTCTGTGTGGGTCTCTGTCTGTGAGACTGTCTGGGAGACTGACTGTGTCTCTGTCTGTCTGGGTCTCTGTCTGGGAGACTGTCTGGGAGACTGTCTGGGAGACTGTCTGTGTTTCTGTCTGTCTGTGTCTCTGTCTGGGAGACTGTCTGTGTCTCTGTCTGTGGGTCTCTGTCTGGAGACTGTCTGGAGAGACTGTCTGTGTCTCTGTCTGTCTGGGTCTCTGTCTGGAAGACTGTCTGGGAGACTGTCTGTGTTTCTGTCTGTCTGGGCCTCTGTCTTTGAGACTGTCTTTGTCTCTGTCTGGGAGACTGTGTGGGTCTCTGTCTGGGAGTGTCTGGGAGACTGTCTGTGTCTCTGTCTGTCTGGGCCTCTGTCTGAGACTGTCTTTGTCTCTGTCTGGGAGACTGTCTGGGTCTCTCTGTCTGGGTCTCTGTCTGGAAGACTGTCTGGGAGACTGTCTGTGTCTCTGTCTGTTTGGGTCTCTGTCTTTGAGACTGTCTTTGTCTCTGTCTGTGAGACTGACTGTGTCTCTGTCTGTCTGGGTCTCTGTCTGGAAGACTGTCTGGGAGACTGTCTGTGTTTCTGTCTGTCTGACCTCTGTCTTTGAGACTGTCTTTGTCTCTGTCTGGGAGACTGTGGGTCTCTGTCTGGGAGACTGTCTGGGAGACTGTCTGTGTCTCTGTCTGTCTGAGTCTCTGTCTGGGAGACTGTCTGGAGACTGTCTGTGTCTATGTCTGTTTGAGTCTCTGTCTGGGAGACTGTCTGTGTCTCTGTCTGTGTGAGTCTCTGTCTGTGAGACTGTCTGGTAGGACTGTCTGTGTCTCTGTCTGTTTGAGGTCTGTCTGGAAGACTGTCTGGGAGACTGTCTGTGTTTCTCTCTGTCTGGGAGACTGTCTGTGTCTCTGTCTCGTGGGTCTCTGTCTGGGAGACTGTCTGTGTCTCTGTCTGTCTGGGTCTCTGTCTGGAGACTGTCTGGGAGACTGTCTGTGAGACTGTCTGTGTCTCTGTCTGGGAGACTGTCTGTGTCTCTGTCTGTGTGTTTCTCTGTCTGGGAGACTGTCTGTGTCTCTGTCTGTGTGGTCTCTGTCTGGAGAGACTGTCTAGGAGACTGTCTGTGTTTCTGTCTGTCTGTGTCTCTGTCTGGGAGACTGTCTGTGTCTCTGTCTGCTGGGTCTCTGTCTGGGAGACTGTCTGTGTGTCTGTCTGTCTGGGTCTCTCTGGGAGACTGTCTGGAGACTGTCTGCGAGACTGTCTGTGTCTCTGTCTGGGAGACTGTCTGTGTCTCTGTCTGTGTGTGTCTCTGTCTGGGAGACTGTCTGGGAGATGACTGTGTCTCTGTCTGTCTGGGTCTCTGTCTGGCAGACTGTCTGGAGACTGTCTGTGTCTCTGTCTGTCTGGGCCTCTGTCTTTGAGACTGTCTTTGTCTCTGTCTGGGAGACTGTCTAGAGACTGCTGTCTCTGTCTGGAAGACTGTCAGGAGACTGTCTGTGTGTCTGTCTGTCTGGTCTCTGTCTGGGAGACTGTCTGTGTCTCTGTCTGTGTGGGTTTCTGTCTGGGAGACTGTCTGGGAGACTAGTCTGCGAGACTGTGTGTGTCTCTGTCTGGGAGACTGTCTGTGTCTCTGTCTGTGTGTGTCTCATTCTGGGATACTGTCTAGGAGACTGTCTGTGTCTCTGTCTGTCTGGGCCTCTGTCTTTGAGACTGTCTTTGTCTCTGTCTGGGAGACTGTCTATGTCTCCGTCTGTGTGGGTCTCAGTCTGGAAGATTGTCTGGGTTTCTGTCTGGGAGACTGTCTTTGTCTCTGTCTAGGAGACTGTCTGTCTCTGTCTGTGTTGGTTTCCTCCAGGAGACTGTCTGGGAGTCTGTCTGGAGACTGTCTGGGAGACTGTCTGTGTCTCTGTCTGTCTGTGTCTCTGTCTGGGTCTCTGTCTGGGAGACTGTCTGTCTCTGTCTGTGTAGGTTTCAGTCTGGGAGACTGTCTGGGAGACTAGTCTATCTGAGACTGTCTGTGTCTCTGTCTGGGAGACTGTCTGTGTCTCTGTCTGTGTGTTTCTCTGTCTGGGAGACTGTCTGTGTCTCTGTCTGTGGGTCTCTGTCTGTGAGACTGTCTGGTGAGACTGTCTGTGTCTCTGTCTGTCTGGGTCTCTGTCTGGAAGACTGTCTGGGGAGACTGTCTGGGAGACTGTCTGTGTTTCTGCTCTGTCTGGTCTCTGTCTGGAGACTGTCTGTGTCTCTGTCTGCGTGGGTCTCTGTCTGGGAGACTGTCTGAGACTGACTGTGTCTCTGTCTGTCTGGGTCTCTGTCTGGAAGACTGTCTGGGAGACTGTCTGTGTTTCTGTCTGTCTGGGCCTCTGTCTTTGAGACTGTCTTTGTCTCTGTCTGGGAGACTATGTGGGTCTCTGTGGGAGTGTCTCAGGAGACTGTCTGTGTCTCTGTCTGTCTGGGCCTCTGTCTTTCAGACTGTCTTTGTCTCTGTCTGGGAGACTGTGTGTAGGTCTCTGTCTGTCTGGGTCTCTGTCTGGAAGACTGTCTGGGAGACTGTCTGTGTCTCTGTCTGTTTGGGTCTCTGGCTTTGAGACTGTCTTTGTCTCTGTCTGGAGACTGACTGTGTCTCTGTCTGTCTGGGTCTCTGTCTGGAAGACTGTCTGGGAGACTGTCTGTGTTTCTGTCTGTCTGGGCCTCTGTCTTTGAGACTGTCTTTGTCTCTGTCTGGGAGACTGTGGGTCTCTGTCTGGGAGACTGTCTAGGAGACTGTCTGTGTCTCTGTCTGTCTGGAGTCTCTGTCTGGAAGACTGTCTGAGGAGACTGTCTGTGTCTCTGTCTGTTTGAGTCTCTGTCTGGGAGACTGTCTGTGTCTCTGTCTGTGTGGGTCTCTGTCTGTGAGACTGTCTGGAGACTGCTGTGTCTCTGTCTGTCTGGGTCTCTGTCTGGGAGACTGTCTGGGAGACTGTCTGTGTTTCTCTCTGTCTGGGAGACTGTCTGTGTCTCTGTCTGTGTGGGTCTCTGTCTGGGAGACTGTCTGTGTCTCTGTCTGTCTGGTCTCTGTCTGGGGAGACTGTCTAGGAGACTGTCTGTGAGACTGTCTGTGTCTCTGTCTGGGAGACTGTCTGTGTCTCTGTCTGTGTGGGTCTCTGTCTGGGAGACTGTCTGGGAGACTGACTGTGTCTCTGTCTGTCTGGGTCTCTGTCTGGCAGACTGTCTGGGAGACTGTCTGTGTCTCTGTCTGTCTGGGCCTCTGTCTTTGAGACTGTCTTTGTCTCTGTCTGGGAGACTGTGTGGGTCTCTGTCTGGGAGACTGTCTGGGAGACTGTCTGTGTCTCTGTCTGTCTGGGTCTCTGTCTTTGAGACTGTCTTTGTCTCTGTCTGGGAGACTGTCTGTGTCTCTGTCTGTCTGGGCCTCTGTCTTTGAGACTGTCTTTGTCTCTGTCTGGGAGACTGTCTAGGAGACTGACTGTGTCTCTGTCTGTCTGGATCTCTGTCTGGAAGACTGTCAGGGAGACTGTCTGTGTGTCTGTCTGTCTGGGTCTCTGTCTGGGAGACTGTCTGGGAGACAGTCTGCGAGACTGTCTGTGTCTCTGTCTGGGAGACTGTCTGTGTCTCTGTCTGTGTGTTTCTCTGTCTGGGAGACTGTCTGTGTCTCTGTCTGTGTGGGTCTCTGTCTGGGAGACTGTCTGGAGACTGTCTGTGTCTCTGTCTGTCTGGGTCTCTGTCTGGAAGACTGTCTGGGAGACTGTCTGTGTTTCTGTCTGTCTGTGTCTCTGTCTGGGACACTGACTGTGTCTCTGTCTGCGTGGGTCTCTGTCAGGGAGACTGTCTGTGTGTCTGTCTGTCTGGGTCTCTGTCTGGGAGACTGTCTGGGAGACAGTCTGCGAGACTGTCTGTGTCTCTGTCTGGGAGACTGTCTGTGTCTCTGTCTGTGTGTGTCTCTGTCTGGGAGACTGTCTGGGAGACTGTCTGTGTCTCTGTCTGTCTGGGTCTCTGTCTGGCAGACTGTCTGGGAGACTGTCTGTGTCTCTGTCTGTCTGGGCCTCTGTCTTTGAGACTGTCTTTGTCTCTGTCTGGGAGACTGTCTGTGTGTCTGTCTGTCTGTGTGTCTCTGTCTGGGAGACTGTCTGTGTCTCTAGTCTGTTTGGGTCTCTGTCTGGAAGACTGTCTGGGAGACTGTCTGTGTTTCTGTCTGTCTGTGTCTCTGTCTGGGAGACTGTCTGTGTCTCTGTCTGCAGTGGGTCTCTGTCTGAGGAGACTGTCTGTGAGACTGACTGTGTCTCTGTCTGTCTGGGTCTCTGTCTGGAAGACTGTCTGGGAGACTGTCTGTGTTTCTGTCTGTCTGGGCCTCTGTCTTTGAGACTGTCTTTGTCTCTGTCTGGGAGACTGTGTGGGTCTCTCTGTCTGGGAGTGTCTACAGGGAGACTGTCTGTGTCTCTGTCTGTCTGGGCCTCTGTCTTTCAGACTGTCTTTGTCTCTGTCTGGGAGACTGTGGGTCTCTGTCTGTCTGGGTCTCTGTCTGGAAGACTGTCTGGGAGACTGTCTGTCTCTGTCTGTCTGGGTCTCTGTCTTTGAGACTGTCTTTGTCTCTGTCTGTGAGACTGAGCTGTGTCTCTGTCTGTCTGGGTCTCTGTCTGGAAGACTGTCTGGGAGACTGTCTGTGTTTCTGTCTGTCTGGGCCTCTGTCTTTGAGACTGTCTTTGTCTCTGTCTGGGAGACTGTGTAGGTCTCTGTCTGGGAGACTGTCTAGGGAGACTGACTGTGTCTCTGTCAATCTGGGTCTCTGTCTGGAGAGACTGTCTGGAGACTGTCTGTGTCTCTGTCTGTTTGAGTCTCTGTCTTTGAGACTGTCTTTGTCTCTGTCTGGGAGACTGTCTGTGTCTCTGTCTGTGTGTCCTCTCAGTCTGGGAGACTGTCTGTGTTTCTGTCTGCGTGGGTCTCTGTCTGGGAGACTGTCTGGGAGAATGACTGTGTCTCTGTCTGTCTGGGTCTCTGTCTGGAGACTGTCTGGAGAGACTGTCTGTGTCTCTGTCTGTCTGGGCCTCTGTCTTTGAGACTGTCTTTGTCTCTGTCTGGGAGACTGTCTAGGAGACTGTCTGTGTCTCTGTCTGTCTGGATCTCTGTCTGGAGACTGTCTGGGGAGACTGTCTGTGTCTGTCTGTCTGGGTCTCTGTCTGGGAGACTGTCTGGGAGACTGTCTGCAGACTGTCTGTGTCTCTGTCTGGGAGACTGTCTGTGTCTCTGTCTGTGTGTTTCTCTGTCTGGGAGACTGTCTGTGTCTCTGTCTGTCTGGAGTCTCTGTCTGGAGACTGTCTAGGAGACTGTCTGTGTCTCTGTCTGTCTAGGTCTCTGTCTGGAAGACTGTCTGGGAGACTGTCTGTGTCTCTGTCTGTCTGTGTCTCTGTCTGGAGACTGTCTGTATCTCTGTCTGCTGGGTCTCTGTCTAGGGAGACTGTCTGTGTCTGTCTGTCTAGGTCTCTGTCTCAGGAGACTGTCTCTGGGAGACTGTCTGCGAGACTGTCTGTCTCTGTCTGGAGACTGTCTGTGTCTCTGTCTGTTTGTGTCTCTGTCTGGGGACTGTCTGGGAGACTGACTGTGTCTCTGTCTGTCTGGGTCTCTCTGGCAGACTGTCTGGAAGACTGTCTGTCTCTGTCTGTCTGGGCCTCTGTCTTTGAGACTGTCTTTGTCTCTGTCTGGGAGACTGTCTAGGAGACTGTCTGTGTCTCTATCTGGAAGACTGTCAGGGAGACTGTCTGTGTGTCTGTCTGTCTAGGTCTCTCTGTCTGGGAGACTGTCTGTGTCTCTGTCTGTGTAGGTTTCAGTCTGGGAGACTGTCTGGGAGACTGTCTGCGAGACTGTCTGTGTCTCTGTCTAGGAGACTGTCTGTGTCTCTGTCTGTGTGTGTCTCATTCTAGGAGACTGTCTGGGAGACTGTCTGTATCTCTATCTCTGTCTGAGCCTCTGTCTTTGAGACTGTCTTTGTCTCTGTCTGGGAGACTGTCTATGTCTCTGTCTGTGTGGGTCTCAGTCTGGAAGACTGTCTGGGTTTCTGTCTCAGGAGACTGTCTTTGTGTCTAGGAGACTGTCTGTCTCTGTCTGTGTTAGTTTCACTCTGGGAGACTGTCACAGGAGTCTGTCTGGGGAGACTGTCTGGGAGACTGTCTGTGTCTCTGTCTGTCTGTGTCTCTGTCTGGAGTCTCTGTCTGGGAGACTGTCTTGTCTCTGTCTGGAGACTGTCTGTCTCTGTCTGTGTGTTTCTCTGTCTAGGGAGACTGTCTGTGTCTCTGTCTGTCTAGGTCTCTGTCTGGGAGACTGTCTGGTAGACTAGCTGTCTCTGTCTGTCTGGAGTCTCTGTCTGGAAGACTGTCTGGGAGACTGTCTGTGTTTCTGTCTGTCTGTGTCTCTGTCTGGGACTCTGCTGTATCTCTGTCTTGGAGTCTCTGTCTGGAGACTGTCTGTAGAGACTGATCTGTGTCTCTGTCTGTCTGTGTCTCTGTCTGGAAGACTGTCTGGGAGACTGTCTGTGTTTCTGTCTGTCTAGGCCTCTGTCTGGGAGACTGTCTTTGTCTCTGTCTGGGAGACTGTAGGTCTCTGTCTGGGAGACTGTCTGGGAGACTGTCTGTGTCTCTGTCTGTCTGGGCCTCTGTCTTTCAGACTGTCTTTGTCTCTGTCTGGGGACTGTCTAGGTCTCTGTCTGTCTGAGTCTCTGTCTGGAGACTGTCTGGGAGACTGTCTGTGTCTCTGTCTGTTTGGGTCTCTGTCTTTGAGACTGTCTTTGTCTCTGTCTGTAGGGACTGTCTGTGTCTCTGTCTGTCTGGAGTCTCTGTCTGGAGACTGTCTGGAGACTGTCTGTGTTTCTGTCTGTCTGGGCCTCTGTCTTTGGGACTGTCTTTCTCTCTGGGAGACTGTCTGTGGAGTCTCTGTCTGGAGACTGTCACAGGAGACTGTCTGTGTCTCTGTCTGTCTGGGTCTCTGTCTTTCAGACTGTCTTTGTCTCTGTCTGGGGAGACTGTCAGGTCTCTGTCTGTCTGGAGTCTCTGTCTGGAGACTGTCTGGGAGACTGTCTGTGTCTCTGTCTGTCTGAGTCTCTGTCTTTGAGACTGTCTTTGTCTCTGTCTGTAGGGACTGCTGTGTCTCTGTCTGTCTAGGTCTCTGTCTGGAAGACTGTCTGGGAGACTATCTGTGTCTCTGTCTGTCTGGGTCTCTGTCTTTGGGACTGTCTTTGTCTCTGTCTAGGAGACTGTCTAGGTCTCTGTCTGGAGACTGTCTGGGGACTGACTGTATGTGTCTCTGTCTCTCAGTCTGAGTCTCTGTCTGGAAGACTGTCTGGGAGACTGTCTGTGTCTCTGTCTCTCTCTTTGAGTCTCTGTCTTTGGGGACTGTCTTTGTCTCTGTCTGGGAGACTGTCTGTGTCTCTGTCTGTGTGCTTGTCTCTGTCTGGGGAGACTGTCTGAGTCTCTGTCTGGGAGACTGTCTTTGTCTCTGTCTGGGAGACTATCTGTGTCTCTGTCTGTCTGTGTCTCTGTCTAGGAGACTGTCTGTCTCTGTCTCGTAGTTTCTGTCTGGGAGACTGTCTGGGAGACTGACTGTGTCTCTGTCTGTCTGGTTCTCTGTCTGGGAGACTGTCTGTGCTCTCTGTCTGTCTGGGCCTCTGTCTTTGAGACTGTCTTTGTCTCTGTCTGGAGACTAGTCTGTGTTCTGTCTGTCTAGTTCTCTGTCTGAGGAGACTGTCTGTGTCTCTCTGTCTATGGAGTCTCTGTCTGGGAGACTTCTGTGTCTCTGTCTGTCTAGGTCTCTCTGGGAGACTGTCTGGGAGACTGTCTGTGTCTCTGTCTAGGAGACTGTCTGTCTCTCTGTCTGTCTGGTTTCCTCTGGGAGACTGTCTGAGAGTCTGTCTGAGGAGACTGTCTAGGAGACTGTCTGTGTCTCTGTCTGTCTGTGTCTCTGTCTGAGTCTCTGTCTCAGGAGACTGTCTGTGTCTCTGTCTAGGAGACTGTCTGTGTCTCTGTCTGCTGGAGTCTCTGTCTAGGAGACTGTCTGGGAGACTGTCTGTCTCTGTCTGTCTGGAGTCTCTGTCTGGAAGACTGTCACAGAGACTGTCTGTGTTTCTGTCTGTCTGTGCCTCTGTCTTTGGGACTGTCTTGTCTCTGTCTGGGAGCTGTAGGTCTCTGTCTGGAGACTGTCTGGGAGACTATCTGTGTCTCTGTCTGTCTGGGCCTCTGTCTTTGAGACTGTCTTTGTCTCTGTCTGGAGACTGTCTGGAGTCTCTGTCTGTCTGAGTCTCTGTCTGGAAGACTGTCTGGGAGACTGTCTGTGTCTCTGTCTGTCTGGGTCTCTGTCTTTGAGACTGTCTTTGTCTCTGTCTGGGAGACTGTCTGTGTCTCTGTCTGTCTGGGTCTCTGTCTTTGAGACTGTCTTTGTGTCTCTGTCTGGGAGACTGTCTGGGTCTCTGTCTAGGAGACTGTCTAGGAGACTGTCTGTGTCTCTGTCTATCTGAGGTCTCTGTCTGGAGACTGTCTGGGAGACTGTCTGTGTCTCTGTCTGTGTCACTCAGTCTGGGGAGACTGTCTAGGTTTCTGTCTGGGAGACTGTCTTGTGTCTCTGTCTGGGAGACTGTCTGTGTCTCTGTCTGGGGAGACTGTCTGGGAGACTGTCTGTGTCTCTGTCTGCGTGGTTCTCTGTCTCAGAGACTGTCTGGGAGACTGGCTGTGTTTCTGTCTGTCTAGTTCTCTGTCTAGGAGACTGTCTGGGAGACTGTCTGTGTCTCTGTCTGTCTGGCCTCTGTCTTTAGGACTGTCTTTGTCTCTCTGTCTAGGAGACTGTCTGTGTCTCTGTCTGTGTGGGTCTCTGTCTGGGAGACTGTCTGTCTCTGCCTGTCTGGAGTCTCTGTCTGGGGACTGTCTTGGAGACTGTCTGTGTCTCTGTCTGTCTGTTTCTCTGTCTGGGAGACTGTCTGGGAGACTGACTGTGTTTCTGTCTGTCTGGTCTCTGTCTAGGAGACTGTCTAGGAGACTGTCTGTCTCTGTCTGTCTGGGCCTCTGTCTTTGAGACTGTCTTTGTCTCTGTCTGGGGAGACTGTCTGTGTCTCTGTCTATGTAGGTCTCTGTCTGGGAGACTGTCTGTGTCTCTGTCTGTCTGGGTCTCTGTCTGGGGAGACTGTCTGGGAGACTGTCTGTGTCTCTGTCTGTCAGAGTCTATCTGTGTCTCTGTCTGTGTGTGTGTCTCTGTCTAGGAGACTGTCTGGGAGACTATCTGTGTCTCTGTCTGTCTGGCTCTGTCTCATTCTGGGAGACTGTCTGGGAGACTGTCTGTGTCTCTGTCTGTCTGAGGCCTCTGTCTTTGGGACTGTCTTTGTCTCTGTCTGGGAGACTGTCTGTGTCTCTGTCTGTGTAGGTCTCTGTCTGGAAGACTGTCTGAGGTTTCTGTCTGGGAGACTGTCTTTGTCTCTGTCTGGGGAGACTGTCTGTCTCTGTCTGTGGGTTTCAGTCTGGAGACTGTCTAGGAGACTGTCTGGAGACTATCTGTGTCTCTGTCTGGGAGACTGTCTGTATCTCTGTCTGTGTGTTTCTCTGTCTGGGAGACTGTCTGTGTCTCTGTCTGTGTAGGTCTCTGTCTGTGAGACTGTCTCTGGAGACTGTCTGTCTCAGTCTCTGTTTAGGTCTCTGTCTGGGAGACTGTCTGGGAGACTATCTGTGTTTCTGTCTGTCTGTGTCTCTGTCTGAGGAGACTGTCTGTATCTCTCTGTCTCATCTAGGTCTCTGTCTAGGAGACTGTCTGTGAGACTGTCTGTGTCTCTGTCTGTCTGGAGTCTCTGTCTGGAAGACTGTCTGGGAGACTGTCTGTGTTTCTGTCTGTCTGGGCCTCTCTCTCTTGGACTGTCTTTGTCTCTGTCTGGGGAGACTGTGGAGTCTCTGTCTGGGAGACTGTCTGGGAGACTATCTGTGTCTCTGTCTGTCTGGGCCTCTGTCTTTCAGACTGTCTTTGTCTCTGTCTGGGAGACTGTGGGTCTCTGTCTGTCTGGAGTCTCTGTCTGGAAGACTGTCTGGGAGACTGTCTGTGTCTCTGTCTGTTTGAGTCTCTGTCTTTGAGACTGTCTTTGTCTCTGTCTGGAGGACTGTCTGTCTCTCTGTCTGTCTGGGTCTCTGTCTGGAAGACTGTCTGGGAGACTGTCTGTGTTTCTGTCTGTATCTGGGCCTCTGTCTTTGAGACTGTCTTTGTCTCTGTCTGGAGACTGTCTGTGGGTCTCTGTCTGGGAGACTGTCTAGGAGACTGACTGTGTCTCTCTGTCAATCTAGGTCTCTGTCTGGAAGACTGTCTGGGAGACTGTCTGTCTCTGTCTGTCTGAGTCTCTGTCTTTGAGACTGTCTTTGTCTCTGTCTGGGAGACTGTCTGTGTCTCTGTCTGTATGTAGCTCTGTCTGGGAGACTGTCTGTGTTTCTGTCTTAGGTCTCTGTCTGGGAGACTGTCTGGGAGACTGCTGTGTCTCTGTCTGTCTGGGTCTCTGTCTGGGAGACTGTCTGGAGAGACTGTCTGTGTCTCTGTCTGTCTGGGTCTCTGTCTTTGAGACTGTCTTTGTCTCTGTCTGGAGACTGTCTGGGAGACTGTCTGTCTCTGTCTGTCTGGATCTCTGTCTGGAGAGACTGTCTGAGGTGTCTGTGTGTCTCTGTCTGGGTCTCTGTCTGGGAGACTGTCTGGGAGACTGTCTGGGAGACTGTCTCTTGAGACTGTCTGTGTCTCAGTCTGTCTGAGTCTCTGTCTGGAGAGACTGTCTGGAGACTATCTGTGTCTCTGTCTGTCTGTCTCTGTCTAGGAGACTGTCTGTGTCTCTGTCTGTGTGGAGTCTCTGTCTCAGGAGACTGTCTGTGGGACTGCTGTGTCTCTGTCTGTCTGAGTCTCTGTCTGGAAGACTGTCTGGGAGACTGTCTGTGTCTCTGTCTGTCTGGGCCTCTGTCTTTGAGACTGTCTTTGTCTCTGTCTAGGAGACTGTCTAGGTCTCTGTCTGGGGAGACTGTCTGGGAGACTGTCTGTATCTCTGTCTGTCTAGAGACTGTCTAGGTCTCTGTCTGTCTGGAGTCTCTGTCTGGGAGACTGTCTAGGAGACTGTCTGTGTCTCTGTCTGTCTGGGTCTCTGTCTTTGAGACTGTCTTTGTCTCTGTCTGTGAGACTGTCTGTGTCTCTGTCTGGGAGACTGTCTGGAGACTGTCTGTGTTTCTGTCTGTCTGGGTCTCTGTCTTTGGAGACTGTCTTTGTCTCTGTCTGGGAGACTGTGGAGTCTCTGTCTGGAGGGGACTGTCTAGGAGACTGTCTGTGTCTGTCTGTCTGGGTCTCTGTCTGGAGACTGTCTGGGAGACTGTCTGTGTCTCTATCTGTCTGGAGTCTCTGTCTTTGAGACTGTCTGTCTGGAGACTGTCTGTGTCTCTGTCTGTGTGTGTCTCTGTCTAGGAGACTGTCTGGTCTCTGTCTGGGGACTGTTTTGTCTCTGTCTGGGAGACTGTCTGGTCTCTGTCTGTCTGTATCTCTGTCTGGGAGACTGTCTGGGAGACTGTCTGTGTCTCTCTGTCTGCTAGTTCTCTGTCTGGAGACTGTCTGGGAGACTGTCTGTGTCTCTGTCTGTCTGGTTCTCTGTCTGGAGACTGTCTGGGAGACTGTCTGTGAGACTGTCTGTGTCTCTGTCTGGGAGACTGTCTGTGGACTTCTGCTCTGTCTGTGTCTCTCATTCTGGGATGCTGTCTGGGAGACTATCTGTGTCTCTGTCTGTCTGGGCCTCTGTCTTTGAGACTGTCTTTGTCTCTGTCTGGGAGACTATCTGTCTCCGTCTGTGTAGGTCTCAGTCTGGAAGACTGTCTGAGGTTTCTGTCTGGGAGACTGTCTTTGTCTCTGTCTAGGAGACTGTCTGTCTCTGTCTGTGTTGGTTTCTCGGGAGACTGTCTAGGAGTCTGTCTGGAGACTGTCTGTGTCTCTGTCTGTCTGTGTCTCTGTCTGGAGTCTCTGTCACAGGAGACTGTCTGTCTCTGTCTGTGGGGTTTCAGTCTGGGAGACTGTCTAGGAGACAGTCTGCGAGACTGTCTGTCTCTGTCTGGAGACTGTCTGTATCTCTGTCTGTGTTTCTCTGTCTGGGAGACTGTCTGTGTAGGTCTCTGTCTGTAGGACTGTCTGGTAGACTGACTGTGTCTCTGTCTGTTTGGGTCTCTGTCTGGAAGACTGTCTGGGAGACTGTCTCTGTGTTTCTGTCTGTCTGTGTCTCTGTCTGGACTGTCTGTATCTCTGTCTCACGTAGGTCTCTGTCTGGAGACTGTCTGTAGAGACTGTCTGTGTCTCTGTCTGTCTGGAGTCTCTGTCTGGAAGACTGTCTGAGGAGACTGTCTGTGTTTCTGTCTGTGGGCCTCTGTCTTTGGAGACTGTCTTTGTCTCTGTCTCAGGAGACTGTGGAGTCTCTGTCTGGGAGACTGTCTGGGGAGACTGTCTGTGTCTCTGTCTGTCTGGGCCTCTGTCTTTGAGACTGTCTTGTCTCTGTCTGGGAGACTGTCTGGGTCTCTGTCTGTCTGGAGTCTCTATCTGTCTGGAAGACTGTCACAGGAGACTGTCTGTGTTTCTGTCTGTCTAGGTCTCTGTCTTTGAGACTGTCTGTGTCTCTGTCTATGAGGAGACTGTGGGTCTCTGTCTGGGAGACTGTCTAGGAGACTGTCTGTGTCTCTGTCTGTCTGGAGTCTCTGTCTGGAAGACTGTCTGGAGACTGTCTGTCTCTGTCTGTTGAGTCTCTGTCTTTGAGACTGTCTTTGTCTCTGTCTGGGAGACTGTCTGTGTCTCTGTCTGTGTGTGTCTCAGTCTACAGGAGACTGTCTGGGTTTCTGTCTCCAGGAGACTGTCTCTGTCTCTGTCTGGGAGACTGTCTGTGTCTCTGTCTGTCTGTGTCTCTGTCTGAGGAGACTGTCAGGAGACTATCTGTCTCTGTCTGTTTGATCTCTGTCTTTGGGACTGTCTTTGTCTCTGTCTGGAGACTGTCTGTGTCTCTGTCTGTCTAGATTCTGTCTGGAAGACTGTCTACAGAGACTGTCTGTGTCTCTGTCTGTCTGGGTCTCTGTCTGTGAGACTGTCTGTGTCTCTGTCTGTCTAGGTCTCTGTCTGGAGACTGTCTGGAGACTGTCTGTGTCTCTGTCTGTCTAGGCCTCTGTCTTTGGGAGACTGTCTTTGTCTCTGTCTGGGAGACTGTGTAGGTCTCTGTCTGGAACTGTCACAGGAGACTGTCTGTGTCTCTCTGTCTCCTGTCTGGGCCTCTGTCTTTCAGACTGTCTTGTGTGTCTCTGTATCTGGGAGACTGTCAGGTCTCTGTCTGTCTGGGTCTCTGTCTGGAGGCTGTCTGGAGACTATCTGTGTCTCTGTCTGTCTGGGTCTCTGTCTTTGAGACTGTCTTTGTCTCTGTCTGGAGACTGGAGTCTCTGTCTGGGAGACTGTCTGGGAGACTGTCTGTGTCTCTGTCTGTCTGAGTCTCTGTCTGGAAGACCTCTGGGAGACTGTCTGTCTCTGTCTGTCTGAGTCTCTCTTTGGGGACTGTCTTTGTCTCTGTCTGGGAGACTGTCTGTGTCTCTGTCTGTGTGTAGGCTCAGTCTGGGGACTGTCTGGGTTTCTATCTGGGAGACTGTCTTGTCTCTGTGGGAGTATCTCTGTATCTCTGTCTGTCTGTCTCTGTCTGGGGCTATCTGGAGACTGTCTGTGTCTCTGTCTGTAGTTTCTCTACTCTGGAGACTGTCTCTCTGTCTGTGAACTGTCTGTGTCTCTGTCTGTCTATGGAGTCTCTGTCTGGAAGACTGTCTAGTGACTATCTGTGTCTTTTATCTCTGTCTAGGCCTCTGTCTGTGAGACTGTCTGTGTCTCTCACAGTCTGTCTGGTCTCTGTCTGGAAGACTGTCTAGGGACTATCTGTTTCTGTCTATCTGGGCCTCTGTCTTTAGGACTGTCTTGTCTCTAGGAGACTGTCTGTGGAGTCTCTGTCTGGGAGACTGTCTGGGAGACATCTGTATCTCTGTCTGTCTAGGCCTCTCTTTCAGACTGTCTTTGTCTCTGTCTGGAGACTGTGTGGTCTGTCTGTCTGGGTCTCTGTCTGGAAGACTGTCTGGAGAGACTGTCTGTGTCTCTGTCTGTCTAGGTCTCTGTCTTTGGGACTGTCTTTGTCTCTGTCTGAGGAGACTGTAGGTCTCTGTCTGGGAGACTGTCTAGGAGACTGTCTGTGTCTCTGTCTGTCTGGGTCTCTGTCTGGAGACTGTCTCAGGAGACTGTCTGTGTCTCCCTCTGTCTATGAGTCTCTGTCTTTGGGGCTATGTCTCTGTCTCTGTCTAGGAGACTGTCTGTCTCTGTCTGTGTGTGACTCTGTCTGGGAGACTGTCTGGTCTCTGTCTAGGAGACTGTCTGTGTCTCTGTCTGGGAGACTGTCTGTGTCTCTGTCTGTCTGTGTCTCTGTCTGGGAGACTGTCTCAGAGACTGTCTGTGTCTCTGTCTGTAGTTCTCTGTCTGGGGACTGTCTGGGAGACTGTCTGTGTCTCTGTCTGTCTGTGGTTCTCTGTCTGGAGACTGTCTAGGAGACTGTCTGTGTCTCTGTCTGTCTAGGCCTCTGTCTTTGAGACTGTCTTTGTCTCTGTCTGGAGACTGTCTGTATCTCTATCTGTCTAGTTCTCTGTCTAGGAGACTGTCTGGAGACTGTCTCTGTGTCTCTGTCTGTCTGGGTCTCTGTCTGGAGACTGTCTGTGTCTCTGTCTGTCTGGAGTCTCTGTCTGAGAGACTGTCTGTGGAGACTGATCTGTGTCTCTGTCTGTCTGGAGTCTCTGTCTGGAGACTGTCTAGGAGACTGTCTGTGTCTCTGTCTGTCTGTGTGTCTCTGTCTCAGGAGACTGTCTGTATCTCTGTCTGTGTGGGTCTCTGTCTGGAGACTGTCTGTTCTCTGTCTGTCTGGAGTCTCTGTCTGAGGAGACTGTCTGAGGAGACTGTCTGCGAGACTATCTGTCTCTGTCTGGGAGACTGTCTGTGTCTCTGTCTGTGTGTCTCTGTCTAGGAGACTGTCTGGGAGACTGACTGTGTCTCTGTCTGTCTGGGTCTCTGTCTGGGAGACTGTCTGGGAGACTGTCTGTGTCTCTGTCTGTCTGGGCCTCTGTCTTTGAGACTATCTTTGTCTCTGTCTTCTGGGAGACTGTCTAGGAGACTGTCTGTGTCTCTGTCTGGAAGACTGTCAGGGACTGTCTGTGTCTGTCTGTCTGGGTCTCTGTCTGGGAGACTGTCTGTGTCTCTGTCTGTGTGGGTTTCAGTCTGGGAGACTGTCTGGGAGACTATCTGCGAGACTGTCTGTGTCTCTGTCTGAGGACTGTCTGTGTCTCTGTCTGTGTGTCTCTTCTGGGATACTGTCTGGGAGACTGTCTGTGTCTCTGTCTGTCTGAGCCTCTGTCTTTGAGACTGTCTTTGTCTCTGTCTGGGAGACTGTCTGTCTCCGTCTGTGTAGGTCTCAGTCTGGAAGACTGTCTGGAGTTTCTGTCTGGGGACTGTCTTTGTCTCTGTCTAGGAGACTGTCTGTCTCTGTCTGTTGGTTTTCACTCCGGGAGACTGTCTCAGGAGTCTGTCTGTGAGTCTGTCTCTGAGTCTGTCTCTGGGGCTGTCTGGAGACTGTCTGTGTCTCTGTCTGTCTGTGTCTCTGTCTGGGTCTCTGTCTCAGGAGACTGTCTGTGTCTCTGTCTGTGTGGGTTTCAGTCTCAGGAGACTGTCTCAGGGAGATGTCTGCGAGACTGTCTGTGTCTCTGTCTGGGAGACTGTCTGTGTCTCTGTCTGTGTGTTTCTCTGTCTGGGAGACTGTCTGTGTCTCTGTCTGTGTAGGTCTCTGTCTGAGACTGTCTGGTAGACTGTCTGTGTCTCAGTCTGTTTGGGTCTCTGTCTGGAGAGACTGTCTGGAGACTGTCTGTGTTTCTCTGTCTGTGTCTCTGTCTGGGACTGTCTGTATCTCTTGTCTCTGTAGGTCTCTGTCTGGGAGACTGTCTGTAGGAGACTGTCTCTGTCTATCTGAGTCTCTGTCTGGAGACTGTCTGGGAGACTGTCTGTGTTTCTGTCTGTCTGGGCCTCTGTCTGGGGACTGTCTTTGTCTCTGTCTGGGGAGACTGTGTAGGTCTCTGTCTGGGAACTGTCTGGGAGACTGTCTGTGTCTATCTGTCTGGGCCTCTGTCTTTCAGACTGTCTTTGTCTCTGTCTGGGAGACTGTGTAGGTCTCTGTCTGTCTAGGTCTCTGTCTGGAGAGACTGTCTGGGAGACTGTCTGTGTCTCTGTCTGTTTAGGTCTCTGTCTTTGAGACTGTCTTTGTCTCTGTCTGTGGACTGTCTGTGTCTCTGTCTGTCTGGGTCTCTGTCTGGAGGCTATCTGGGAGACTGTCTGTGTTTCTGTCTGTCTGGGCCTCTGTCTTTGAGACTGTCTTTGTCTCTGTCTGGGAGACTGTGTAGGTCTCTGTCTGGGAGACTGTCTAGGAGACTGACTGTGTCTCTGTCAATCTGAGTCTCTGTCTGGAAGACTGTCTAGGAGACTGTCTGTGTCTCTGTCTGTTTGAGTCTATCTTTGAGACTGTCTTTGTCTCTGTCTGAGACTGTCTGTGTCTCTCTGTGTGTGTCTCAGTCTGGGAGACTGTCTGAGTTCTGTCTAGGAGACTATCTTTGTCTCTGTCTGGGAGACTGTCTGTGTCTCTGTCTGTCTGTGTCTCTCTCTGGAGACTGTCTGGGAGACTATCTGTGTCTCTGTCTGTGTGGTTCTCTGTCTAGGAGACTGTCTGGGAGACTGTCTGTGTTTCTCTGTCTGGTTCTCTGTCTGGGAGACTGTCTGAGGCTGTCTGGGAGACATCTGTGTCTCTGTCTGTCTGTGTCTCTGTCTAGGAGCTGCTGTATCTCTGTCTACGTGGGTCTCTGTCTCAGGGGACTGTCTGTGAGACTGACTGTGTCTCTGTCTGTAGGTCTCTGTCTGGAAGACTGTCTGGGAGACTGTCTGTGTTTCTGTCTGTCTGGGCCTCTGTCTTTGGACTGTCTTTGTCTCTGTCTGGGACTGTCTGGAGTCTCTGTCTGGGAGACTGTCTGGGAGACTGTCTGTGTCTCTGTCTGTCTGGGCCTCTGTCTTTCAGACTGTCTTTGTCTCTCTGGGAGACTGTCTGGGTCTCTCTGTCTGTCTGGGTCTCTGTCTGGGAGACTGTCACAGGAGACTGTCTGTGTCTCTGTCTGTTTAGGTCTCTGTCTTTGAGACTGTCTTTGTCTCTGTCTGTAGGACTGTCTGTGTCTCTGTCTGTCTGGGTCTCTGTCTGGAGAGACTGTCTGGGAGACTGTCTGTGTTTCTGTCTGTCTGGGCCTCTCTGTCTTTGGGACTGTCTTTGTCTCTGTCTGGGAGACTGTGTGTCTCTGTCTGGGAGACTGTCTGGGAGACTGACTGTCTGTGTCTGGGTCTCTGTCTGGGAGACTGTCTGGGAGACTGTCTGTGTCTCTGTCTGTCTGAGTCTCTGTCTGAGACTGTCTTTGTCTCTGTCTGGGAGACTGTCTGTGTCTCTGTCTGTGTGTGTCTCTGTCTGGGAGACTGTCTGGGTTTCTGTCTGGAGACTATTTTTGTCTCTCTGTCTGGAGACTGTCTGTCTCTGTCTGTCTGTGTCTCTGTCTGGAGACTGTCTGGAGACTGTCTGTGTCTCTGTCTGCGTGGTTCTCTGTCTAGGAGACTGTCTGGGAGACTGCTGTGTTTCTGTCTGTCTGGTTCTCTGTCTGGGAGACATCTGGGAGACTGTCTCTGAGACTATCTGTGTCTCTGTCTGGGAGACTGTCTGTGTCTCTGTCTGTGTGTGTCTCATGTCTAGGAGACTGTCTGGGAGACTGTCTGTGTCTCTGTCTGTCTGGGCCTCTGTCTTTGAGACTGTCTTTGTCTCTGTCTGGGAGACTGTCTATGTCTCTGTCTGTGTAGGTCTCTGTCTGGGAGAGACTGTCTAGGTTTCTGTCTCAGGAGACTGTCTTTGTCTCTGTCTGGAGACTGTCTGTGTCTCTGTCTGTGTTGGTTTCACTCTGGAGACTGTCTAGGAGTCTGTCTGGGAGACTGTCTGAGAGACTGTATCTGTCTCTGTCTGTCTGTGTCTCTGTCTGGAGTCTCTGTCACAGGGAGACTGTCTGTGTCTCTGTCTGTGTAGGTCTCAGTCTGGGAGACTGTCTGGAGACATCTGCGGACTGTCTGTGTCTCTGTCTGGGAGACTGTCTGTGTCTCTGTCTGTGTGTTTCTCTGTCTGGGAGACTGTCTGTGTCTCTCTGTCTGTGTGGTCTCTGTCTGTGAGACTGTCTGGTAGACTGTCTGTGTCTCCAGTCTGTCTGAGTCTCTGTCTGGAGACTGTCAGGAGACTGTCTGTGTCTCTGTCTGTCTGTGTGTCTCTGTCTGGGAGACTGTCTGTATCTCTGTCTGCGTGGGTCTCTGTCTGGGAGACTGTCTGAGACTGTCTGTGTCTCTGTCTGTCTAGGTCTCTGTCTGGAAGACTGTCTGGGAGACTGTCTGTGTTTCTGTCTGTCTGGGCCTCTGTCTTTGAGACTGTCTTTGTCTCTGTCTGGGAGACTGTGTGGGTCTCTGTCTGGGAGACTGTCTGGGAGACTGTCTGTGTCTCTGTCTGTCTGGGCCTCTGTCTTTTAGACTGTCTTTGTCTCTGTCTGGGAGACTGTCTGTGTCTCTGTCTGTCTGGGTCTCTGTCTGGAAGACTGTCTGGGAGACTGTCTGTGTCTCTGTCTGTCTGGGTCTCTGTCTTTGAGACTGTCTTTGTCTCTGTCTGGGAGACTGTGTGGGTCTCTGTCTGGGAGACTGTCTAGGAGACTGACTGTGTCTCTGTCTGTCTCCTGGGTCTCTGTCTGGAAGACTGTCTGGGAGACTGTCTGTGTCTCTGTCTGTCTGGGTCTCTGTCTTTGAGACTGTCTTTGTCTCTGTCTGGGAGACTGTCTGTGTCTCTGTCTGTGTGTAGCTCTGTCTGGGAGACTGTCTGGGTCTCTGTCTGGGAGACTGTCTGTGCTCCTATGTCTCTGTCTGAGTCTCTGTCTGTGAGACTGTCTTTGTCTCTGTCTGGGAGACTGTCTGTGTCTCTGTCTGTCTGTGTCTCTGTCTGGAGACTGTCTGGGGAGACTATCTGTGTCTCTGTCTGTCGTGGTTCTCTGTCTGGGAGACTGTCTGGGAGACTGCTGTGTTCCTGTCTGTCTGGTTCTCTGTCTGGAGACTGTCTGGGAGACTGTCTGTGTCTCTGTCTGTCTGGGTCTCTGTCTTTGAGACTGTCTTTGTCTCTGTCTGGGAGACTGTCTGTGTCTCTGTCTGTCTGGTTCTCTGTCTGAGGACTGTCTGGGAGACTGTCTGTGTCTCTATCTATCTGGGTCTCTGTCTGGAGACTAGCTGTGTCTCTGTCTGTCTGGGTCTCTGTCTGGGAGACTGTCTGGAGACTGTCTGTGTCTCTGTCTGTCTCAGGTCTCTGTCTAGGAGACTGTCTGTGTCTCTGTCTGTCTAGGTCTCTGTCTTTCAGACTGTCTTTGTCTCTGTCTAGGAGACTGTCTGGTCTCTCTCTGTCTGGGTCTCTCTGTCTGGGAGACTGTCTGGGAGACTGTCTGTCTCTGTCTGTCTTGAGTCTCTGTCTTTGAGACTGTCTGTGTCTCTGTCTGGGAGACTGCTGTCTCTGTCTGTCTGGAGTCTCTGTCTGGAAGACTGTCTGGGAGACTATCTGTGTCTCTCTATCTGTCTGGGCCTCTGTCTTTGAGACTGTCTTTGTCTCTGTCTGGGAGACTGTCTGAGTCTCTGTCTGGATGTCTCAGTCTCTGGGAGACTGTCTAGGTCTCTGTCTGGGAGACTGTCTTTGTCTCTGTCTGGGAGACTATCTGTGTCTCTGTCTGTTTGGAGTCTCTGTCTTTGAGACTGTCTTTGTCTCTGTCTGTGAGACTAGGCTGCTGTCTCTGTCTGTCTAGGTCTCTGTCTGGAAGACTGTCTGGAGACTATCTGTGTTTCTGTCTGTCTGGGCCTCTGTCTTTGAGACTGTCTTTGTCTCTATCTACAGGAGACTGGAGTCTCTGTCTGGGAGACTGTCTAGAGACTGTCTGTGTCTCTGTCTGTCTGGAGTCTCTGTCTGGAAGACTGTCTCAGGGAGACTGTCTGTGTCTCTGTCTGTCTGGGTCTCTGTCTTTGAGACTGTCTTTGTCTCTGTCTAGGAGACTGTCTGTGTCTCTGTCTGTGTGTGTCTCAGTCTGGAGACTGTCTGGGTTTCTGTCTGGGAGACTGTCTTTGTCTCTGTCTAGGAGACTGTCTGTGTCTCTGTCATCTGTTTCTCTGTCTGGGAGACTGTCTGGGAGACTGTCTGTGTCTCTGTCTGCGTGGATTCTCTGTCTAGGAGACTGTCTCAGGAGACTCAGCTGTGTTTCTGTCTGTCTAGTTTCTCTGTCTGGGGAGACTGTCTGGGGAGACTGTCTGTCTCTGTATCTGGGCCTCTGTCTTTGAGACTGTCTTTGTCTCTGTCTGGAGACTGCTGTCTCTGTCTGCTGGGTCTCTGTCTGGGAGACTGTCTGGAGACTATCTGTGTCTCTGTCTGTCTGTTTCTCTGTCTGGGAGACTGTCTGTACTGTTTCTGTCTGTCTGATTCTCTGTCTCAGGAGACTGATCTGGGAGACTGTCTGTTTCTCTGTCTGTGAGACTGTCTGGGAGACTGTATCTGTGTTTCTGTCTAGTGGGTCTCTGTCTAGGAGACTGTCTAGAGACTGTCTGTGTCTCTGTCTGTCTGGGCCTCTGTCTTTGAGACTGTCTTTGTCTCTGTCTGGGAGACTGTCTGAGACTGTCTTCTGTATCTCTGTCTGTCTGGATCTCTGTCTGGAAGACTGTCTAGGAGACTGTCTGTGTCTCTGTCTGTCTAGGTCTCTGTCTGGGAGACTGTCTGTCTCTCTGTCTGTGTGGGTCTCTGTCTGGGAGACTGTCTCAGGGAGACTGTCTGGGACTGTCTGTGTCTCTGTCTGTGTGTCTCTGTCTGGGAGACTGTCTGGAGACTGTCTGTGTCTCTGTCTGTCTAGTCTCTGTCTTTGAGACTGTCTGTGTCTCTGTCTGTGGTTCTCTGTCTAGAGACTGTCTGGGAGACTGTCTGTGTCTCTGTCTGTGTGGTTCTCTGTCTGGAGACTGTCTGGGAGACTGTCTGTGTTTCTGTCTGTCTGGTTCTCTGTCTGGGGAGACTGTCTCAGGAGACTGTCTGTGTCTCTGTCTATCTGGGCCTCTGTCTTTGAGACTGTCTTTGTCTCTGTCTGGGAGACTGTCTGTGTCTCTGTCTGTCTGGTTCTCTGTCTGGGAGACTAGCTGTGTCTCTGTCTGTCTGGGTCTCTGTCTGGGAGACTGTCTCAGAGACTATCTGTGTCTCTGTCTGTCTGATTCTCTCTGTCTAGGAGACTGTCTGGGAGACTGTCTGTATTTCTGTCTGTCTGGTTCTCTGTCTGGGAGACTGTCTGGGAGACTATCTGTGTCTCTGTCTGTCTGGAGCCTCTGTCTTTGAGACTGTCTTTGTCTCTGTCTGAGGAGACTGTCTGTGTCTCTGTCTATGAGGTCTCTGTCTGGGAGACTGACTGTGTCTCTCCTGTCTGGTCTCTGTCTCAGGAGACTGTCTGGGAGCTGTCTGTGTCTCTGTCTGTCTGTTTTTCTCTGTCTGGGAGACTGTCTGTGTCTCTGTCTATGTGGGTCTCTGTCTGGGAGACTAGCTGTGTCTCTGTCTGTCTGGAGTCTCTGTCTGGGAGACTGTCTCTGGAGACTATCTGTGTCTCTGTCTGTCTGTTTCTCTGTCTGGGAGACTGTCTGTGTCTCTGTCTGTCTGGATTCTCTGTCTAGGAGACTGTCTGGAGACTGTCTGTCTCTGTCTAGGAGACTGTCTGTGTGGAGACTGTCTGTGTCTCTCTGTCTGGGTGGTCTCTGTCTAGGAGACTGTCTGGGAGACTGACTGTGTCTCTGTCTGTCTGGAGTCTCTGTCTGGAGACTGTCTGGGAGACTGTCTGTGTCTCTGTCTATCTCTGGGCCTCTGTCTTTGGGGACTGTCTTTGTCTCTGTCTGGGAGACTGTCTAGGAGACTAGCTGTGTCTCTGTCTGTCTGGATCTCTGTCTGGAAGACTGTCAGGAGACTGTCTGTCTGTGTCTGTCTATGTCTGGGTCTCTGTCTGTGTGGGTTTCAGTCTCAGGAGACTGTCTGGGAGACTGTCTGCGAGACTATCTGTGTCTCTGTCTGGGAGACTGTCTGTGTCTCTGTCTGTGTCTCTGTGGAGACTGTCTGGAGACTGACTGTATCTCTCTGTCTAGGACTCTGTCTGGGAGACTGTCTAGGAGACTGTCTGTGTCTCTGTCTGTCTGGGCCTCTGTCTTTGAGACTGTCTTTGTCTCTGTCTAGGAGACTGTCTAGGAGACTGTCTGTGTCTCTGTCTGGAAGACTGTCAGGGGAGACTGTCTGTGTGTCTGTCTGTCTGAGTCTCTGTCTGGGAGACTGTCTGTGTCTCTGTCTGTCTGTGGAGTTTCAGTCTGGAGACTGTCTGGGAGACAGTCTGCGGCTATCTGTCTGTCTCTCTGTCTGGGAGACTGTCTGTGTCTCTGTCTGTGTGTGTCTCATTCTGGGGATCTGTCTGGAGACTGTCTGTGTCTCTCTGTCTGTCTGGGTCTCTGTCTGGAGACTGTCTGTGTCTCTGTCTGTCTGGGCCTCTGTCTTTCAGACTGTCTTTGTCTCTGTCTGGGAGACTGTGTAGGTCTCTGTCTGTCTGGGTCTCTGTCTGGAGACTGTCTGGGATACTGTCTGTGTCTCTGTCTGTTTGAGTCTCTGGCTTTGAGACTGTCTTTGTCTCTGTCTCTGGGGACTGGCTGTCTCTGTCTGTCTGGGTCTCTGTCTGGAGGACTGTCTGAGAGACTGTCTGTGTTCTGTCTGTCTGGGCCTCTGTCTTTGAGACTGTCTTTGTCTCTGTCTGGGAGACTGTGTGGTCTCTGTCTGGGAGACTGTCTAGGAGACTGCTGTGTCTCTGTCAATCTGGTCTCTGTCTGGGGACTGTCTGGGAGACTATCTGTGTCTATGTCTGTGAGTCTCTGTCTTTGAGACTGTCTTTGTCTCTGTCTGGGAGACTGTCTGTGTCTCTGTCTGTGTGTGTCTCAGTCTAGGAGACTGTCTAGGTTTCTGTCTGGGAGACTATTTTTATGTCTCTATCTGGAGACTGTCTGTGTCTCTATCTGTCTGTGTCTCTGTCTAGGAGACTGTCTGGGGAGACTGTCTGTGTCTCTGTCTCGTGGTTCTCTGTCTGAGACTGTCTAGGAGACTGACTGTATTTCTGTCTGTCTGGTTCTCTGTCTAGGAGACTGTCTGGGAGACTGTCTGTGTCTCTGTCTGTCTGGGCCTCTGTCTTTGAGACTGTCTTTGTCTCTGTCTGGAGACTGTCTGTGTCTGTCTGTAGGTCTCTGTCTGGGAGACTGCTGTCTCTGCCTGTCTGGGTCTCTGTCTGAGAGACTGTCTTGGAGACTGTCTGTCTCTGTCTGTCTGTTTCTCTGTCTGGAGACTGTCTGGGAGACTGTCTGTGTTTTCTGTCTATCTGGTTCTCTGTCTAGGAGACTGTCTGGGAGACTGTCTGTTTCTCTGTCTGAGAGACTGTCTGTGTTTCTGTCTAGTGGGTCTCTGCTCTGGGAGACTGCTGTCTCTGTCTGTCTAGGTCTCTGTCTGGGGACTGTCTGGAAGACTGTCTGTGTCTCTGTCTGTCTGGGTCTCTGTCTTTGATGTCTTTGTCTCTGTCTGAGGAGACTGTCTAGGAGACTAGCTGTCTCTGTCTGTCTGGATCTCTCTGTAGAAGACTATCTCTGGAGACTGTCTGTGTCTCTGTCTGTGGATCTGTCTGGAAGACTGTCTGGGAGACTGTCTGTGTGTCTGTCTGTCTGGGTCTCTGTCTGGAGACTGTCTTGTGTCTCTGTCTGTGTAGGTTTCTCTGTCTGGGAGACTGTGGGAGACTGTCTGAGACTGTCTGTGTCTCTGTGGAGACTGTCTGAGGACTATCTGTCTCTGTCTGTCTGGGCCTCTGTCTTTGAGACTGTCTTTGTCTCTGTCTAGGAGACTGTCTGTGTCTCTGTCTGTGTAGGTCTCTGTCTGGGAGACTGTCTGTGTTTCTGTCTGTCTGGTTCTCTGTCTGGGAGACTGTCTGGAGACTGTCTGTATCTCTGTCTAGGCTGTCTGTGTCTCTGTCTGTGGGTCTCTGTCTGGGAGACTGTCTGGGAGACTGACTGTGTATCTGTCTGTCTGGGTCTCTCTGTCTGGCAGACTGTCTGGAGACTGTCTGTGTCTCTGTCTGTCTGGGCCTCTGTCTTTGAGACTGTCTTTGTCTCTGTCTGGGAGACTGTCTGGGGACTGTCTGTATCTCTGTCTGGAGAGACTGTCAGAGACTGTCTGTGTGTCTGTCTGTCTAGGTCTCTGTCACAGGGAGACTGTCTGTCTCTGTCTGTGTGGGTTTCAGTCTGGGAGACTGTCTGGGAGACAGTCTGCGAGACTGTCTGTGTCTCTGTCTAGGAGACTGTCTGTGTCTCTGTCTGTGTGTCTCATTCTGGGAGCTGTCTGGGAGACTGTCTGTGTCTCTGTCTGTCTGGGCCTCTGTCTTTGAGACTGTCTTTGTCTCTGTCTGGAGACTGTCTATGTCTCTGTCTGTGCAGGTCTCAGTCTGGAAGACTGTCTAGGTTTCTGTCTGGGAGACTGTCTTTGTCTCTCCAGGAGACTGTCTGTGTCTCTGTCTGTGTGGATTTCTCCAGGAGACTGTCTGGGAGTCTGTCTGGGAGACTGTCTGGGAGACTGTCTGTGTCTCTGTCTGTCTTCTCTGCTCTAGGTCTCTGTCACAGGGAGACTGTCTGTGTCTCTGTCTGTGTAGGTTTCAGTCTGGGAGACTGTCTGGGAGCATATCTGCGGGACTGTCTGTATCTCTGTCTGTGGCTGGAGTCTGTCTGTGAGACTGTCACAGGAGACTGTCTGTGTCTCTGTCTGTTTGGAGTCTCTGTCTAGAGACTGTCTCAGGAGACTGTCTGTGTCTCTGTCTGTCTGTGTCTCTGTCTGGTTTCTGTCTAGGAGACTGTCTGTTTCTGTCTGCGTGGGTCTCTGTCTAGGAGACTGTCTGGGAGACTGACTGTGTCTCTCTGTCTGTCTGGATCTCTGTCTGGCAGACTGTCTGGGAGACTGTCTGTGTCTCTGTCTGTCTAGGCCTCTGTCTCTGAGACTGTCTGTGTCTCTGTCTGGGGACTGTCTGGGGACTGACTGTCTCTGTCTGTCTGGATCTCTGTCTGGAGACTGTCAGAGACTGTCTGTGTGTCTGTCTGTCTGTCTCTGTCTGGGAGACTGTCTGTGTCTCTGTCTGTCTGTGTGTCTCTGTGGGAGACTGTCTGGAGAGACTGTCTGTATCTGTCTGTCTGGGTCTCTGTCTGGAGACTGTCTGGGAGAGGAGACTGTCTGTGTCTCTCTGTCTGTCTAGGTCTCTGTCTTTGAGACTGTCTGTGTCTCTGTCTGGGGACTGTCTAGAGACTGTCTGTGTCTCTCTGTCTGGGAGACTGTGAGACTGTCTGTGTCTCTGTCTGGAAGACTGTCTGGAGACTGTCTGTGTCTCTGTCTGTCTCTAGGTCTCTGTCTGGAGACTGTCTGTGTCTCTGTCTGTGGTTCTGTCTGAGAGACTGTCTGGAGACAGGAGAGTCTGGGAGACTGTCTGTGTCTCTCTGTCTGGGAGACTGTCTGTGTCTCTGTCTGTCTGTGTCTCTCATTCTGGGAGACTGTCTGGAGACTGTCTGTGTCTCTGTCTGTCTGGGCCTCTGTCTTTAGGACTGTCTTTGTCTCTGTCTGGGAGACTGTCTGTGTCTCCGTCTGTCTGGGTCTCTGTCTGAGACTGTCTAGGTTTCTGTCTGGAGACTGTCTTTGTCTCTGTCTGGGAGACTGTCTGTGTCTCTCTGTGTGTAGTTTCACTCTGGAGACTGTCTGAGAGTCTGTCTGGAGGCTGTCTGGAGACTATGTGTCTCTGTCTGTCTGTGTCTCTGTCTAGGTCTCTGTCTGGGAGACTGTCTGTGTCTCTATCTTGAGACTGTGTCTGTGTCTCTGTCTAGTAGGTCTCTGTCTAGGAGACTGTCTGAGACTGGCTGTGTCTCTGTCTGTCTGAGTCTCTGTCTGGGAGACTGTCTGGAGACTATCTGTGTTTCTCATCTGTTTCTGTCTGAGGCTATGTCTCTGTCTGGGGACTGTCTGTGTCTCTGTCTGTGGAGTCTCTGTCTCAGGAGACTGTCTGTGTGAGACTAGCTGTCTCTGTCTGTCTGGAGTCTCTGTCTGGAGAGACTGTCTAGGAGACTGTCTGTGTTTCTGTGGGCCTCTGTCTTTGAGACTGTATCTTTGTCTCTATCTACAGGAGACTGTCTGGGTCTCTGTCTGGGAGACTGTCTAGGAGACTATCTCTGTCTCTGTCTATCTAGGCCTCTGTCGTTTCAGACTGTCTGTCTCTGTCTGGGAGACTCTGTGTGTCTATCTCATCTGTCTGAGTCTCTGTCTGGGAGACTGTCTCAGGAGACTGTCTGTCTCTGTCTGTCTTGGAGTCTCTGTCTTTGAGACTGTCTTTGTCTCTGTCTGGGGGACTGTCTGTGTTTCTGTCTGTCTGGGCCTCTGTCTTTGAGACTGTCTTTGTCTCTGTCTGGAGACTGTGCTTAGGTCTATCTGGGAGACTGTCTGGGAGACTGTCTGTATCTCTGTCTGTCTGGGTCTCTATCTGGAGGGCTGTCTGGGAGACTGTCTGTGTCTCTCTGTCTGTGTGTCTCAGTCTCTGAGAGACTGTCTAGGTTTGTCTGAGGAGACTGTCTTGTCTCTATCAGGAGACTGTCTGTGTCTCTGTCTCTGTCTGTGTCTCTATCTGAGACTGTCTAGGAGACTATCTGTGTCTCTCTATCTGTGTGGTTCTCTGTCTGGGGGCTGTCTGAGGAGACTGTCTGTGTTCTGTCTGTCTAGTTTCTCTGTCTAGGAGACTGTCTGGGTCTGTCTGTGTCTCTGTCTATCTGGGCCTCTGTCTTTGCAGAGACTGTCTGTGTCTCTGTCTGGGAGACTATCTGTGTCTCTCTGTCTCCTGTAGGTCTCTGTCTGGGAGACTGTCTGTGTCTCTCTGCCTGTCTGGGTCTCTGTCTGGGAGACTGCTCTGGGAGACTGTCTGTGTCTCTGTCTGTCTGTTTCTCTGTCTAGGAGACTGTCTGGGAGACTGTCTGTGTCTCTGTCTGTCTGGTTCTCTGTCTGGGGACTGTCTGAGACTATCTGTGTCTCTGTCTGGGAGTGCTGCTTGTCAGGAGTT
>JAAROE010000517.1:0-76907 GCA_036365135.1 Miichthys miiuy | reverse complement strand
CAGAGACAAAGACAGTCAAAGACAGAGGCCCAGGTTACACAGAACACAGACAGTCTCACAGACAGAGACACAGACAGTCTCCCCAGACAGTCTCCCAGACAGAGACCCAGACAGACAGAGACACAGAGCTCTCCCAGACAGTCTCCCAGACAGAGATGGACAGAGCAGGGCACAGACAGTCTCCCAGACAGAGACCACATAGAGAGAGACACAGACAGTCTCCCAGACAGAGCAAAGACAGTCTCAAAGACAGAGGCCCAACAGACAGAACACAGAGCAGTCTCCCAGACAGTCTCCCAGACAGAGAGAACCAGACAGACAGAACACAGTCAGTCTCCCAGACAGTCTCCCAGACAGAGAGCAGACAGACAGAGACACAGACAGTCTCCAGAGACAGTCTCCCAGACAGAGCCAGACAGGCAGAGACACAGACAGTCTCCCAGACAGAGACAAGACAGTCTCCCAGACAGAGGTCCCAGACAGACAGAGACACAGACAGTCAGGGACAGATCATCTCCCAGACAGAGACCAGACAGACAGACACACAGACAGTCACCAGACAGTCTCACAGACAGAGAACCAGACAGAGACACAGACAGTCTCCAGACAGTCTCCCAGACAGAGACACAGACAGAGACAGAACTGGAGACAGTCTCCCAGACAGAGACAAAACAGTCTCCCAGACAGAAACCCAGACAGTCTCCCAGACAGAGACACAGACAGACAGGAGACACAGACAGTCCCAGACAGTCTTCAGACAGAACCAGACAGACAGAAACACAGACAGTCTCAGGAGACCCAGACAGAGACACAGACAGTCTCCCAGACAGAGGCCCAGACAGACAGAGACACAGACAGTCTCCCAGACAGTCTTCCAGACAGAGACCCAGACAGACAGAGACACAGACAGTCTCCCAGACAGGGCAAAGACCAGTCTCAAAGACAGACACCCAGACAGACAGAGACACAGACAGTCTCCCAGACAGTCTTCCAGACAGGAGACCAGACAGACAGGGCCACAGTCACCCAGACAGAGACACAGACAGTCTCAAGACAGAACCCAGACAGACAGAGACACAGACAGTCTCCCAGACAGTCTCCCAGACAGAGACCCACACAGACTCCCAGACCCAGAGACAAGACAGTCTCAGACAGAGGCCCAGACAGACAGAGACACAGACAGTCTCCCAGACAGTCTTCCAGACAGAGACCCAGACAGACAGAGACACAGTCAGTCTCAGACAGTCTCCCAGACAGGGCCCAGACAGAAGCACAGACAGTCTCCCAGACAGAGACACAGACAGTCTCCCAGACAGAAACACAGACAGTCTCCCAGACAGTCTCCAGACAGAGACACAGACAGACAGAGACACAGACAGTCTCCCAGACAGTCTCCCAGACAGAGACCCAGACAGACAGGGACACAGACAGTCTCCCAGACAGTCTCACAGACAGAGACCCAGACAGACAGAGACAGACAGTCTCCCAGACAGAGACACACAGACAGAGACACAGACAGTCTCCCAGACAGAGAGACACACAGACAGAGACACAGACAGTCTCCCAGACAGAGACACAGACAGTCTACACAGACAGTCTCAGACAGTCTCCCAGACAGAAACCCACACAGACAGAGACACAGACAGTCTCCCAGACAGAGACCCAGACAGAGACACAGACAGACAGAGACACAGACAGTCTCCCAGACAGTCTCCCAGACAGTCTCCAGACACAGACACAGACAGAGACACAGAGACAGTCTCCAGACAGGGAGACAAAGACAGTCTCCCAGACAGAAACCCCAGACAGTCTTCCAGACAGAGACCCACACAGCAGAGACACAGACAGTCTCCCAGACAGAGACAAAGACAGTCTCAAAGACAGAGGCCCAGACAGACAGAGACACAGACAGTCTCCCAGACAGAGACCCAGACAGAGAACCAGACAGGGCAGAAACTGCAGACAGTCTCCCAGACAGTCTCCCAGAGACAGAGAACCACGCAGACAGAGACACAGACAGTCTCCCAGACAGTCTCCCAGACAGAGACACAGACAGACAGAGACACAGACAGTCTCCCAGACAGAGACAAAGACAGTCTCCCAGACAGAAACCAGACAGTCTCAGACTGGAGTCCCACACAGACAGAGACACAGACAGTCTCCCAGACAGTCTCCCAGACAGAGACCCAGACAGACAGAAGCACAGCAGTCTCCCAGACAGTCTCCCCAGACAGAGACCACACAGACCCAGACAGAGACAGACAGTCTCCCAGACAGAGACCCAGACAGACAGAGACACAGACAGTCTCCCAGACAGTCTCCCAGACAAGGCAGACAGACCCAGAGACACAGACAGTCTCAGACAGAGACAAAGACAGTCTCAAGACAGAGACCCAGACAGACAGAGACACAGACAGTCTCCCAGACAGTCTCCCAGACAGAGACCCAGACAGACAGAGACACAGACAGTCTCCCAGACAGAGACAAAGACAGTCTGAAAGACAGAGACCCAGACAGACAGAGACACAGACAGTCTCCCAGACAGTCTCCCAGACAGAGACCCAGACAGAGACCCAGACAGTCTCCAGACAGAGACAAAGACAGTCTCAAAGACAGAGGCCAGACAGACAGAGACACAGACAGTCTCCCAGACAGTCTCAGACAGAGACCAGACAGACAGAGACACAGACAGTCTCCCAGACAGTCTCCCAGACAGAGACCCAGCAGACAGAGACACAGACAGTCTCCCAGACAGAGACACAGACAGTCTCCCAGACAGAGACACAGACAGTCTCCCAGACAGAGACACACAGACAGAGACACAGACAGTCTCCCAGACAGTCTTCCAGACAGAGACCCAGACAGACAGAAACAGACAGTCTCCCAGACAGTCTCCAGACAGAGACAAAGACAGTCTCAGAGACAGAGGCCCAGACAGACAGAAACACAGACAGTCTCCCAGACAGTCTCCCAGACAGAGACAGACAGACAGAGACACAGACAGTCTCACAGACAGAGACAAAGACAGTCTCAAGACAGAGACCCAGACAGACAGAGACACAGACAGTCTCCCAGACAGTCTCCCAGACAGAGACCCAGACAGACAGAGACACAGACAGTCTCCCAGACAGAACAAGACAGTCACCCAAAGACAGAGCCCAGACAGACAGAGACACAGACAGTCTCCCAGACAGAGACCCACACAGTCTCCCAGACAGAGACAAGGACAGTCTCAAGACAGAGACCAGACAGACAGAAACACAGACAGTCTCCCAGACAGTCTTCCAGACAGAGACCCAGACAGACAGAACACAGTCAGTCTCTCACAGACAGTCTCCCAGACAGAGACCCACGCAGACAGAGACACAGACAGTCTCCCAGACAGAGACACAGACAGTCTCCCAGACAGAGACACAGACAGTCTCCCAGACTGAACCCCAACAGAGACACAGACAGACAGAAACACAGACAGTCTCAGGACAGTCTTCCAGACAGAACCAAACAGACAGGGGCACAGACAGTCTCCCAGACAGTCTCACAGACAGAGACCCACAGACAGAACACAGACAGTCTCCCAGACAGAAACACACAGACAGAGACACAGACAGTCTCCCAGACAGAAACACACAGACAGAGACACAGACAGTCTCCCAGACAGAGACACCGACAGTCTAAGACTGTCTCCCAGACAGTCTCCCAGACTGAAACCCACACAGACAGAGAGACACAGACAGTCTCCCAGACCCAGGAGCAGACAGAGACACAGACAGACAGAGACACAGACAGTCTCCCAGACAGTCTCCCAGACAGACTCCCAGACAGTCTCCGAGTGAAACCAGCACAGACAGGAACACAGACAGTCTCAGACAGAGACAAAGACAGTCTCCCAGACGGAAGCAGACAGTCTTCAGACAGAGACCCACACAGAGCGGAGACACAGACAGTCTCCCAGACAGAGACAAAGACAGTCTCTCAAGACAGAGGCCCAGACAGACAAGAACACAGACAGTCTCCAGACAGTCTCCCAGACAGAGACCCAGACAGACAGAAGACACAGTCAGTCTCCCAGACAGTCTCCCAGACAGAGACAGACAGGCAGAACAGAGTCAGTCTCCAGACAGAGACCCAGACAGACAGAGACACAGACAGTCTCCCAGACAGAGACAAAGACAGTCTCAAAGACAGAGGCCCAGACAGACAGAGACACAGACAGTCTCCCAGACAGAGACCAGACAGACAGAAACACAGACAGTCTCCCAGACAGTCTCCCAGACAGTCTCCCAACAGAGAACCACGCAGACAGAGACACAGACAGTCTCCCAGACAGTCTCCCAGACAGAGACACAGACAGACAGAGACACAGACAGTCTCCCAGACAGAGACAAAGACAGTCTCCCAGACAGAAACGACAGTCTCCCAGACTGAGTCACACACAGACAGAGACACAGACAGTCTCCCAGACAGTCTTCCAGACAGACCCAGACAGACAAAGCACAGTCAGTCTCCCAGACAGTCTCCCAGACAGAGAGACCCACACAGTCTCCCAGACAGAGACACAGACAGTCTCAAGACAGGAGCAGAACAGACAGAGACACAGACAGTCTCCCAGACAGAGACACAGACAGTCTCCCAGACAGAAACAGACAGAGACACAGACAGACAGAAGCACAGACAGTCTCCCAGACAGTCTCCCAGACAGAACCCAGACAGACAGAGACACAGTCAGTCTCCCAGACAGTCTCACAGACAGAGACCCACACAGACAGAGACACAGACAGTCTCCCAGACAGAAACACAGACAGGAGCACAGACAGTCTCCCAGACAGAGAAACACACAGACAGAGACTGAGACAGTCCCAGACAGAGACACAGACAGTCTCCAGACAGTCTCCCAGACAGTCTCCCAGACAGAAACCCACAGACAGAGACACAGACAGTCTCCCAGACAGAGACACAGACAGTCTCCCAGACAGTCTACAGACAGTCTCCCAGACAGACTCCCAGACAGTCTCCCAGGTGAAACCAACACAGACAGAGACACACAGACAGTCTCAGAACCAGAACACAGACAGTCTCCCAGACAGAGACCAGACAGACAGAAACCCACAGACAGTCTCCCAGACAGTCTCCCAGACAGTCTCCCAGACAGAGAACCCACGCCAGACAGAGACACAGACAGTCTCCCAGACAGTCTCCCAGACAGAGACACAGACAGACAGAGACACAGACAGTCTCCCAGACAGAGACAAGAAAACAGTCTCCCAGACAGAAACCAGACAGTCTCCCAGACAGGAGTCACACCAGACAGAGACACAGACAGTCTCCCAGACAGTCTTCCAGACAGAGACCCAGATTGACAGAACACAGTCAGTCTCTAGACAGTCTCCCAGACAGAGACCCAGACAGTCTCCAGACAGAGACAAGACAGTCTCAAGACAGAGGCCCAGACAGACAGAAACACAGACAGTCTCCCAGACAGAGACACAGACAGTCTCCCAGACAGAGACCCAGACAGAGACACAGACAGACAGACACAGACAGTCTCCCAACAGTCTTCCAGACAGAGACCCAGACAGACAGAGACACAGACAGTCTCCCAGACAGTCTCACAGACAGAGACCCACACAGACAGAGACACAGACAGTCTCCCAGACAGAGAGAAACAGACAGACAGAGACACAGACAGTCTCCCAGACAGAGAAACACACAGACAGAGACACAGACAGTCTCCCAGACAGGAACACAGACAGTCACCAGACAGTCTCCCAGACAGTCTCCCAGACAGAGACCCACACAGACAGACACAGACAGTCTCCCAGACAGAGACACAGACAGTCTCCCAGACAGTCTCCCAGACAGTCTCCCAGACAGACTCAGACAGTCTCCGGAGTGAAACCAACACAGACAGAGACACAGACAGTCTCCCAGACAGAGACAAAGACAGTCTCCCAGACAGAGACCAGACAGTCTTCAGACAGAGACCACACAGACAGAGACATGGGCAGTCTCCAGACAGAGACAAAGACAGTCTCAAAGACAGAGGCCCAGACAGACAGAACACAGACAGTCTCCCAGACAGAGACACAGACAGTCTCAGACAGTCTCCCAGACAGAAGACCCAGACAGACAGAGACACAGACAGTCTCCCAGACAGTCTCAGACAGAGACCCAGACAGACAGAGACACAGACAGTCTCCAGACAGAGACCCACATAAGCAGAGACAGACAGTCTCCAGACAGAACAAAGACAGTCTCAGAGCAGAGCCCAGACAGACAGAGACACAGACAGTCTCCCAGACAGTCTCCAGACAGAGAACCAGACAGACAGAAACACAGTCAGTCTCCCAGACAGTCTCCAGACAGAGAAACAGACAGACAGAGCACAGACAGTCTCAAGACAGTCTCCCAGACAGAGAGACCCAGACAGACAGAGACACAGACAGTCTCCCAGACAGTCTCCCAGACAGAGAACCAGACAGACAGAAACACAGACAGTCTCCCAGACAGACTCCCAGACAGAGACACAGACAGACAGAACACAGACAGTCTCCAGACAGTCTCCCAGACAGAGACCCAGACAGACAGAGACACAGACAGTCTCCCAGACAGAGACCCACACAGACAGAGACACAGACAGTCTCCCAGACAGCTAGACAGACAGAGACAAAGACAGTCTCAAGACAGAGGCCCAGACAGACAGAGACACAGACAGTCTCCCAGACAGTCTCCCAGACAGAAACAGACAGACAGAAACACAGTCAGTCTCCCAGACAGTCTCCCAGACAGAGAACCCGCAGACAGAGAGAGACAGATCTCCCAGACAGTCTCCCAGACAGAACACAGACAGACAGAGACACAGACAGTCTCCCAGACAGAACAAAGACAGACCCAGACAGAGACCAGACAGTCTCCCAGACAGAGACACACCAGACAGAGACACAGACAGTCTCCCAGACAGTCTCCCAGACAGAGACCCAGACAGACAGAGACACAGTCAGTCTCCCAGACAGTCTCCCAGACAGAGACCCAGACAGTCTCCCAGACAGAGACACACAGTCTCCCAGACAGAGACAAAGACAGTCTCAAAGACAGAGGCCCAGACAGACAGAAACACAGACAGTCTCCCAGACAGTCTTCCAGACAGAGACCCAGACAGACAGAGACACAGACAGTCTCACAGACAGAGACAAAGACAGTCTCCAAGACAGAGACCCAAACAGACAGAGACACAGACAGTATCCCAGACAGTCTTCCAGACAGAGACCCAGACAGACAGAGCCCACAGTCTCCCAGACAGAACAAAGACAGTCTGAAAAACAGCCCAGACAGACAGAGACACAGACAGTCTCCCAGACAGTCTCAGACAGAGACCCACACAGTCTCCCAGACAGAGACAAAGACAGTCTCAAAGACAGAGGCCGACAGACAGGAACACAGACAGTCTCCCAGACAGTCTTCCAGACAGAGACCCAGACAGACAGAGACACAGTCAGTCACAGACAGTCTCCCAGACAGAGACACGCAGACAGAGAGACACAGACAGTCTCCCAGACAGGGCAGAACAGTCTCCCAGACAGAAACCCAGACAGAGACACAGACAGACAGAGACACAGACAGTCTCCCAGACAGTCTCAGACAGACTCCCAGACAGTCTCCCAGGTAAAACCAGCACAGACAGAGACACAGACAGTCTCCCAGACAGGACAAGACAGTCTCCCAGACAGAAACCCAGACAGTCTTCCAGACTGAGACCCACAGACGGAGACACAGACAGTCTCCCAGACAGAGACAAGACAGTCTCAAAGACAGAGCCCAGACAGACAGAGACACAGACAGTCTCCCAGACAGTCTCCCAGACAGAGACACACACAGACAGAGACACAGACAGTCTCCCAGACAGAGACACAGACAGTCACAGACAGTCTCTGGACAGTCTCAGGTGAAACCCACAGACAGAGACACAGACAGTCTCCAGACAGAGACACAGACAGTCTGCAGACAGTCTCCCAGACAGTCTCCCAGACAGAACCCACAGACAGGAACACAGACAGTCTCCCAGACAGAGACCCAGACAGACAGACACACAGACAGTCTCCTGACAGTCTTCCAGACAGAGACACAGACAGTCTCTAGACAGTCTCCCAGACAGAGACAAAGACAGTCTCAAGACAGAGGCCCAGACAGACAGAGACACAGACAGTCTCCAGACAGTCTCCCAGACAGAGACACACACAGACAGAGACACAGACAGTCTCCCAGACAGAGACACAGACAGTCTCGCAGACAGTCTCCCAGACAGTCTCCCAGACAGAAACCCACACAGACAGAGACACAGACAGTCTCCCAGACAGAGAACCAGACAGACAGAAGCACAGACAGTCTCCCAGACAGTCTCCCAGACAGAGACCACGACAGACAGAGACACAGACAGTCTCCCAGACAGTCTCCCAGACTGAGACACACACAGACAGAGACACAGACAGTCTCCCAGACAGAGACAAAGACAGTCTCAAAGACAGAGACTCAAACAGACAGAGACACAGACAGTCTCCCAGACAGAGACCCAGACAGACAGAGACACAGTCAGTCTCCCAGACAGTCTCCCAGACAGAGACCACACAGTCTCCCAGACAGAGACAAGACAGTCTCAAAGACAGAGGCCCAGACAGACAGAAACACAGACAGTCTCCCAGACAGTCTTCCAGACAGAACCCAGACAGACAGAGACACAGTCAGTCTCACAGACAGAACAAAGACAGTCTCCAAACCCAGAGCCCAAACAGACAGAGAGACACAGACAGTATCCAGACAGTCTTCCAGACAGAGACCCAGACAGACAGAGACACAGACAGTCTCCCAGACAGAGACAAAGACAGTCTCAAGACAGAGCCCAGACAGACAGAACACAGACAGTCTCCAGACAGAACCCAGACAGACAGACACACAGACAGTCTCCAGACAGTCTCCCAGACAGAGACACACACAGACAGAGACACAGACAGTCTCCCAGACAGAGACACAGACAGTCTCACAGACAGTCTCCCAGACAGTCTCCAGACTGAAACCCACACAGACAGAGACACAGACAGTCTCCCAGACAGAGACCAGACAGACAGACACACAGACAGTCTCAGACAGTCTCCCAGACAGAGATCCAGACAGACAGAGACACAGACAGTCTCTAGACAGTCTCCCAGACAGAGACAAGACAGTCTCAAGACAGAGGCCCAGACAGACAGAGACACAGACAGTCTCCCAGACAGTCTGCCAGACAGAGACCCAGACAGACAGAGACACAGTCAGTCTCCCAGACAGTCTCCAGACAGAGACCACACAGACAGAAACACAGACAGTCTCCCAGACAGAAACCCAGACAGAACGCAGACAGACAGAAACACAGACAGTCTCCCAGACAGTCTTCCAGACAGAGAGACCCAAACAGACAGAGACACAGTCAGTCTACCAGACAGTCTCCCAGACAGAGACCCACACAGACAGAGACACAGACAGTCTCCCAGACAGAGACACACAACAGAGACACAGACAGTCTCCCAGACAGAGACACAGACAGTCTCCCAGACAGTCTCCCAGACAGTCTCCCAGACTGAAACCCACAGACAGAGACACAGACAGTCTCCCAGACAGAGACAGACAGAACACAGACAGACAGAACACAGACAGTCTCCCAGACAGACTCCCAGACAGTCTCCTGAGTAGAAACCAACACAGACAGAGACACAGACAGTCTCTAGACAGAGAACAAAGACAGTCTCCCAGACAGAAACCCAGACAATCTCAGACTGAGAGCCCACAGACAGAGACATGGACAGTCTCAAGACAGAGACCAGACAGACAGAGACACAGACAGTCTCAGACAGTCTCCCAGAATGAGAGACACACACAGACAGAGACACAGACAGTCTCCCAGACAGAGACACAGACAGTCTGCAGACTGTCTCAGACAGTCCCAGACAGAAACCCACACAGACAGAACACAGACAGTCTCCCAGACAGAGACCCAGACAGACAGACACACAGACAGTCTCGACAGTCTTCCAGACAGGAGCACAGACAGTCTCTAGACAGTCTCCCAGACAGAGACAAAGACAGTCTCAAAGACAGAGCCCAGACAGACAGAGACACAGACAGTCTCCAGACAGAGCAGACAGACAGACACACAGACAGTCTCAGACAGTCTCCCAGACAGAAGTCAGACAGACAGAGCACAGTCAGTCTCAGACAGTCTCCCAGACAGAGACAAAGACAGTCTCAAAGACAGAGGCCCAGACAGACAGAGACAGACAGTCTCCCAGACAGTCTCCCAGACAGAGACCCACGCAGACAGAAACACAGACAGTCTCAGACAGAGACAGACAGTCTCCCAGACAGTCTCCCAGACAGAGAACCAGACAGACAGAAACACAGACAGTCTCCCAGACAGTCTCCAGACAGAGAACCAGACAGACAGGGCAGACAGTCTCAAGACAGTCTCCCAGACAGAGACCCAGACAGACAGAGACACAGACAGTCTTCCAGACAGAGCCAGACAGACAGAGACACAGTCAGTCTCTAGACAGTCTCCCAGACAGAGACCACACAGTCTCCCAGACAGAGACAAAGACAGTCTCAAAGACAGAGCCCAGACAGACAGAAACACAGACAGTCTCCCAGACAGTCTTCCAGACAGAGACAGACAGACAGAGACACAGTCAGTCTCAGACAGAGACAAAGACAGTCTCAAAGCCAGACACCCAAACAGACAGAGACACAGACAGTCTCCCAGACAGTCTTCAGACAGAGACCCAGACAGAGACCACACAGTCTCAGACAGAGACAAAGACAGTCTCAAAGACAGAGAGCCCAGACAGACAGAGACACAGACAGTCTCCCAGACAGTCTCCCAGAAGAGAACCAGCACACAGACAGAGAGACACAGACAGTCTCCAGACAGAGACACAGACAGTCAGCAGACAGTCTCAGACAGTCTCCCAGACAGAGACCACAGACAGAGACAGAACCACAGTCTCCCAGACAGTCCCAGACAGTCTCCCAGACAGAAACCCACACAGACAGAGACACAGACAGTCTCCCAGACAGAGACCCAGACAGACAGACACACAGACAGTCTCACAGACAGTCTTCCAGACAGAACACAGACAGTCTCAGACAGTCTCCCAGACAGTCTCCCAGACAGAAACCCACACAGACAGAGACACAGACAGTCTCCCAGACAGAGACCCAGACAGAGACACAGACAGACAGAGACACAGACAGTCTCTGACAGTCTCCCAGACAGTCTCAGTGAAACCAACACAGACAGAGACACAGACAGTCTCTAGACAGAGACAAAGACAGTCTCCCAGACAGAAACCCAGACAGTCTCCCAGACAGAGACCCACACAGACGGGAGCACAGACAGTCTCCCAGACAGAGACAAGACAGTCTCAAAGACAGAGGCCCAGACAGACAGAGACACAGACAGTCTCCCAGACAGTCTCCCAGAAGAGACACAGACAGACAGAGACACAGACAGTCTCCCAGACAGAGCACAGACAGTCTGCAGACTGTCTCCCAGACAGTCTCCCAGACTGAGACCCACAGACAGAGACACAGACAGTCTCCCAGACAGAGACCAGACAGACAGACACACAGACAGTCTCTGACAGTCTTCCAGACAGAGACACAGTCAGTCTCTAGACAGTCTCCCAGACAGAGACAAAGACAGTCTCAAGACAGAGGCCCAGACAGACAGAGACACAGACAGTCTTCCAGACAGTCTGCCAGACAGAAGACCAGACAGACAGAGACACAGTCAGTCTCCCAGACAGTCTCCAGACAGAGACACACACAGACAGAGACACAGACAGTCTCCCAGACAGAGACACAGACAGACAGTCTCGCAGACAGTCTCCCAGACAGTCTCCCAGACAGAAACCCACACAGACAGAGACACAGACAGTCTCCCAGACAGAGACCAGACAGACAGACACACAGGGACAGTCTCTGACAGTCTTCCAGACAGAGATCCAGACAGACAGAGACACAGACAGTCTCCAGACAGTCTCCCAGACAGAGACAAAGACAGTCTCAAAGACAGAGGCCCAGACAGACAGAACACAGACAGTCTCAGACAGTCTGCAGACAGAGACCAGACAGACAGAGACACAGTCAGTCTCCCAGACAGTCTCCCAGACAGAGACCCACACAGACAGAAACACAGACAGTCTCCCAGACAGTCTCCCAGACAGAAACACAGACAGTCTCCCAGACAGTCTCCCAGACAGAGACAGACAGACAGAAACACAGTCAGTCTCCCAGACAGTCTCCCAGACAGAGAAACAGACAGACAGAGACACAGACAGTCTCCCAGACAGTCTCCCAGACAGAGACCCAGACAGACAGAGACACAGTCAGTCTCCCAGACAGAGACCCACATAGACAGGAGACAGACAGTCTCCCAGACAGAGACAAGACAGTCTCAAAGACAGAGGCCCAGACAGACAGAGACACAGACAGTCTCCCAGACAGTCTCCCAGACAGAGAACCAGACAGACAGAAACACAGTCAGTCTCCCAGACAGTCTCCCAGACAGAGAACCAGACAGACAGAGACACAGACAGTCTCCAAGACAGTCTCCCAGACAGAGCACAGACAGACAGAGACACAGACAGTCTCCCAGACAGAGAACAAAAACAGTCTCCCAGACAGAAACCAGACAGTCTCCCAGACTGAGACACACACAGACAGAGACACAGACAGTCTCCCAGACAGAGACAAAGACAGTCTCAAAGCCAGAGACCCAAACAGACACAGCACAGACAGTCTCCCAGACAGTCTTCCAGACAAGACCCAGATTGAGGACAGTCAGTCTCTAGACAGTCTCCCAGACAGAGACCACACAGTCTCCCAGACAGAGACAAAGACAGTCTCAAGACAGAGCCCAGACAGACAGAAACACAGACAGTCTCCCAGACAGTCTTCCAGACAGAGACCCAGACAGACAGGGCCACACAGTCTCCAGACAGAGACAAAGACAGTCTGAAAGACAGAGGCCCAGACAGACAGAGACACAGACAGTCTCCCAGACAGTCTCCCAGACAGAGACCCAGACAGGCAGAGACACAGCCAGTCTCCCAGACAGAGACCCAGACAGACAGACACACAGACAGTCTCCCGACAGTCTTCCAGACAGAGACACAGTCAGTCTCCTAGACAGTCTCCCAGACAGAGACAAAGACAGTCTCAAAGACAGAGGCCCAGACAGACAGAGACACAGACAGTCTCCCAGACAGAGACACAGACAGTCTTGCAGACTGTCTCCCAGACAGTCTCCCAGACTGAAACCCACACAGACAGAGACACAGACAGTCTCCCAGACAGAGACCCAGACAGAGACACAGACAGACAGAGACACAGACAGTCTCCCAGACAGACTCCCAGACAGTCTCCCGGAGTGAAACCAACACAGACAGAGACACAGACAGTCTCCTAGACAGAGACACAGACAGTCTCCCAGACAGTCTCCCAGACAGAGAACCAGACAGACAGAAACACAGTCAGTCTCCCAGACAGTCTCCCAGACAGAGAACCACGCAGACAGAGACACAGACAGTCTCCCAGACAGTCTCCCAGACAGAGACACAGACAGACAGAGACAGACAGTCTCCCAGACAGAGAACAAAACAGTCTCCCAGACAGAAGCAGACAGTCTCCCAGACTGAGACACACACAGACAGAGACACAGACAGTCTCCAGACAGAGACAAAGACAGTCTCAAAGCCAGAGACCCAAACAGACAGAGACACAGACAGTATCCCAGACAGTCTTCCAGACAGAGACCCAGACAGACAGAGACACAGTCAGTCTCCCAGACAGTCTCCCAGACAGAGACCCACACAGTCTCCCAGACAGAGACAAAGACAGTCTCAAGACAGAGGCCAGACAGACAGAAACACAGACAGTCTCCCAGACAGTCTTCCAGACAGAGACCCAGACAGACAGAGGCCACAGTCTCCCAGACAGAGACAAAGACAGTCTGAAAGACAGAGGCCCAGACAGACAGAACACAGACAGTCTCCCAGACAGTCTCCCAGACAGAGACCCAGACAGACAGAGCACAGACAGTCTCCCAGACAGAGCCCAGACAGACAGACACACAGACAGTCTCCAGACAGTCTTCCAGACAGAGACACAGACAGTCTCACAGACAGTCTCCCAGACAGAGACAAGACAGTCTCAGAAGACAGAGGCCCAGACAGACAGAGACACAGACAGTCTCCCAGACAGAGACACAGACAGTCTTGCAGACAGTCTCCCAGACAGTCTCCAGACAGAAACCCACACAGACAGAGACACAGACAGTCTCCCAGACAGACTCCCAGACAGTCTCAGAGAAGAGCCAGCACAGACAGAGACACAGACAGTCTCCCAGACAGAGACAAAGACAGTCTCCCAGACAGAAACCCAGACAGTCTCCCAGACAGAGACCACACAGACAGAGACACAGACAGTCTCCCAGACAGAGACAAAGACAGTCTCAAGACAGAGGCCCAGACAGACAGAGACACAGACAGTCTCCCAGACAGTCTCCCAGACATGAGACCCAGACAGACAGAGACACAGACAGTCTCCCAGACAGAGCACAGACAGTCACCAGACAGTCTCCCAGACAGTCTCCCAGACAGAAACCCACACAGACAGAGACACAGACAGTCTCAGACAGAGACCAGACAGACAGACACACAGACAGTCTCCCAGACAGAGACCAGACAGACAGACACAGACAGTCTCCAGACAGTCTCCCAGACAGAGACACAGACAGTCTCCAGACAGTCTCCCAGACAGAGACAAAGACAGTCTCAAAGACAGAGGCCCAGACAGACAGAGACACAGACAGTCTTCCAGACAGTCTGCCAGACAGAGACCAGACAGACAGAGCACAGTGTCTCCCAGACAGTCTCCCAGACAGAGACACACACAGACAGAGACACAGACAGTCTCCCAGACAGAGACACAGACAGTCTCCAGACTGTCTCCCAGACAGTCTCCCAGACTGAAACCACACAGACAGGAACACAGACAGTCTCCCAGACAGAACCCAGACAGACAGACACACAGACAGTCTCCTGACAGTCTTCCAGACAGAGATCCAGACAGACAGGACAGTCAGTCTCTAGACAGTCTCCCAGACAGAGACAAAGACAGTCTCAAAGACAGAGGCCCAGACAGACAGAGACACAGACAGTCTTCCAGACAGTCTGCCAGACAGACAGACAGACAGAGACACAGTCAGTCTCCCAGACAGTCTCCAGACAGAGACCACGCAGACAGAAACACAGACAGTCTCCCAGACAGTCTCCCAGACAGAGAAACAGACAGTCTCCCAGACAGTCTCCCAGACAGAGAAACAGACAGACAGAGACACAGACAGTCTCCCAAGACAGTCTCCCAGACAGAGACCCAGACAGGCAGAGACACAGACAGTCTCCCAGACAGAGACCCACACAGACAGAGACACAGACAGTCTCCCAGACAGAGACAAAGACAGTCTCAAAGACAGAGGCCCAGACAGACAGAGACACAGACAGTCTCCCAGACAGTCTCAGAAGAGAGAACCAGACAGACAGAAACACAGTCAGTCTCCCAGACAGTCTCCCAGACAGAGAGCCACAGACAGAGACACAGACAGTCTCCCAGACAGTCTCCCAGACAGAGACACAGACAGACAGAGACACAGACAGTCTCCCAGACAGAGACAAAAACAGTCTCCCAGACAGAAACCCAGACAGTCTCAGAGACAGAGACACACACAGACAGAGACACAGACAGTCTCCCAGACAGAGACAAAGACAGTCTCAAAGCCAGAGACCCAGACAGACAGAGACACAGACAGTCTCCCAGACAGTCTTCCAGACAGAGACCCAGACAGACAGAGACACAGTCAGTCTCTAGACAGTCTCCCAGACAGAGAGACCACACAGTCTCCCAGACAGAGACACAGACAGTCTCAGACAGTCTCCCAGACAGAGACCCACAGTCTCCCAGACAGGACACAGACAGTCTCAAGACAGAGCCCAGACAGACAGAGACACAGACAGTCTCCCAGACAGTCTTCCAGACAGAACCCAGACAGACAGAGCCCACAGTCTCCCAGACAGAGACAAAGACAGTCTGAAAGACAGAGGCCCAGACAGACAGAGCACAGACAGTCTCCCAGACAGTCTCCCAGACAGAGACCCAGACAGACAGAACACAGACAGTCTCCCAGACAGTCTCCCAGACAGAGACCAGACAGGCAGAGACACAGACAGTCTCCCAGACAGAGACCAACAGAAACAGAGACACAGACAGTCTCCCAGACAGAGACAAGACAGTCTCAAAGACAGAGGCCCAGACAGACAGAGACACAGACAGTCTCCCAGACAGTCTCCCAGACAGAGAACAGACAGACAGAAACACAGTCAGTCTCCCAGACAGTCTCCCAGACAGAGAAACAGACAGACAGAGACACAGACAGTCTCCAAGACAGTCTCCCAGACAGAGACCCAGACAGACAGAGACACAGACAGTCTCCCAGACAGAGACCCACACAGACAGAACACAGACAGTCTCAGACAGAGACAAAGACAGTCTCAAAGACAGAGGCCCAGACAGACAGAGACACAGACAGTCTCCCAGACAGTCTCCCAGACAGAGAAACAGACAGACAGAAACACAGTCAGTCTCCCAGACAGTCTCCCAGACAGAGACCCACAGACAGAGGCACAGACAGTCTCCCAGACAGTCTCCAGACAGAACACAGACAGACAGAGACACAGACAGTCTCCCAGACAGAGACAAAACAGTCTCCCAGACAGAAACCCAGACAGTCTCCCAGACTGAGACACACACAGACAGAGACACAGACAGTCTCCCAGACAGAGACAAAGACAGTCTCAAAGACAGAGCCAAACAGACAGAGCACAGACAGTCTCCCAGACAGTCTTCCAGACAGAGACCCAGATTGACAGAGACACAGTCAGTCTCTAGACAGTCTCCCAGACAGAGACCCACACAGTCTCCCAGACAGAGACAAAGACAGTCTCGAAAGACAGAGGCCCCAGACAGACAGAGACACAGACAGTCTCCCAGACAGTCTCCCAGACAGAGACCCAGACAGACAGAGACACAGTCAGTCTCCCAGACAGTCTCCCAGACAGAGACCCAGACAGACAGAGACACAGACAGTCTCAGACAGAGACCAGACAGAGACAGAGACACAGACAGTCTCCCAGACAGAGACAAAGACAGTCTCAAAGACAGAGGCCCAGACAGACAGAGACACAGACAGTCTCCCAGACAGTCTCCCAGACAGAGACCCAGACAGACAGAACACAGTCAGTCTCCAGACAGTCTCCCAGACAGAGAAACAGACAGACAGAGACACAGACAGTCTCAGACAGTCTCCGACAGAGACCCAGACAGGCAGAGACACAGTCAGTCTCCCAGACAGAGACCCACACAGACAGAGACACAGACAGTCTCCCAGACAGAGACAGAAGACAGTCTCAAAGACAGAGGCCCAGACAGACAGAGACACAGACAGTCTCCCAGACAGTCTCCCAGACAGAGAACCAGACAGACAGAAACACAGTCAGTCTCCCAGACAGTCTCCCAGACAGAGAACCACGCAGACAGAGACACAGACAGTCTCCCAGACAGTCTCCCAGACAGAGACACAGACAGACAGAGACACAGACAGTCTCCCAGACAGGACAAAGACAGTCTCCCAGACAGTCACACACAGACAGAGACACAGACAGAGTCTCCCAGACAGAGACAAGACAGTCTCAAAGACAGAGACTCAGACAGACAGAAACACAGACAGTCTCCCAGACAGTCTTCCAGACAGAACCCAGACAGACAGGGCAGTCAGTCTCCCAGACAGTCTCCCAGACAGAGACCCACACAGACAGAGACACAGACAGTCTCCCAGACAGAGACACAGACAGTCTCCCAGACAGTCTCCCAGACAGAGACCCAGACAGACAGAGACACAGTCAGTCTCCAGACAGTCTCCCAGACAGAGCCACACAGTCTCCCAGACAGAACAAAGACAGTCTCAAAGACAGAGGCCCAGACAGACAGAACACAGACAGTCTCCCAGACAGTCTTCCAGACAGAGAGACCAGACAGACAGAGAGACACAGTCAGTCTCACAGACAGAGACAAAGACAGTCTCAAGACAGAACCCAAACAGACAGAACACAGACAGTCTCCCAGACAGTCTTCCAGACAGAGACCCAGACAGACAGAGACCAGACAGTCTCCCAGACAGAGACAAAGACAGTCTGAAAGACAGAGGCCCAGACAGACAGAGACACAGACAGTCTCCCAGACAGTCTCCAGACAGAGACCCACAGTCTCCCAGACAGAGACAAGACAGTCTCAAAGACAGAGGCCCAGACAGACAGAAACACAGACAGTCTCCCAGACAGTCTTCCAGACAGAGACCCAGACAGACAGAGACACAGTCAGTCTCACAGACAGTCTCCCAGACAGAGACCCACGCAGACAGAGACACAGACAGTCTCCCAGACAGAGACACAGACAGTCTCCCAGACAGACACAGACAGTCTCCCAGACAAAACCCAGACAGAGACACAGACAGACAGAAACACAGACAGTCTCCCAGACAGTCTTCCAGACAGAGACCCAGACAGACAGAGACACAGTCAGTCTCCAGACAGTCTCACAGACAGAGACCCACACAGACAGAGACACAGACAGTCTCCCAGACAGAGAAACACACAGACAGAGACACAGACAGTCTCCCAGACAGAGACAAAGACAGTCTCAAAGACAGAGGCCCAGACAGACAGAGACACAGACAGTCTCCCAGACAGTCTCCCAGACAGAGAACCAGACAGACAGAAACACAGTCAGTCTCCCAGACAGTCTCCCAGACAGAGAACACGCAGACAGAGACACAGACAGTCTCAGACAGTCTCCCAGACAGAGACACAGACAGACAGAGACACAGACAGTCTCCCAGACAGAGACAAAACAGTCTCCAGACAGAAACCCAGACAGTCTCCCAGACTGAGACACACAGACAGAGACACAGACAGTCTCCCAGACAGAGACAAAGACAGTCTCAAAGCCAGAGACCCAAACAGACATAGACACAGACAGTCTCCCAGACAGTCTTCCAGACAGAGACCCAGATTGACAGAGACACAGTCAGTCTCCTAGACAGTCTCCCAGACAGAGACCCACACAGTCTCCCAGACAGAGACAAAGACAGTCTCAAAGACAGAGGCCCAGACAGACAGAAACACAGACAGTCTCCCAGGCAGTCTTCCAGACAGAGACCCAGACAGACAGAGACACAGTCAGTCTCACAGACAGAGACAAAGACAGTCTCAAAGACAGAGGCCCAGACAGACAGAGACACAGACAGTCTCCCAGACAGTCTCCCAGACAGAGACCCAGACAGACAGAGACACAGACAGTCTCCCAGACAGAGACCAGACAGACAGACACACAGACAGTCTCAGACAGTCTTCCAGACAGAGACACAGACAGTCTCTAGACAGTCTCCCAGACAGAGACAAAGACAGTCTCAAAGACAGAGGCCCAGACAGACCCAGACACAGACAGTCTCCCAGACAGAGACCACAGACAGTCTCGCAGACTGTCTCCCAGACAGTCTCCCAGACAGAAACCCACACAGACAGAGACACAGACAGTCTCCCAGACAGAGCCCAGACAGAGACACAGACAGACAGAGACACAGACAGTCTCCCAGACAGACTCCCAGACAGTCTCCCGAGTGAAACCAACACAGACAGAGAACACAGACAGTCTCCAGACAGAGACACAGACAGTCTCCCAGACAGAGAAACACACAGACAGAGACACAGACAGTCTCCCAGACAGAGACACAGACAGTCCCAGACTGTCTCCCAGACAGTCTCCCAGACTGAAACCCACACAGACAGAGACACAGACAGTCTCCCAGACAGAGACCAGACAGAGACACAGACAGACAGAGACACAGACAGTCTCCAGACAGACTCCCAGACAGTCTCCAGTGAAACCAGCACAGACAGGAACAGACAGTCTCTAGACAGAGACAGACAGTCAGTCTCCAGACAGAAACCAGACAATCTCAGACTGGGACCACACAGACGGGACATGGGCAGTCTCCCAGACAGAGACAAAGACAGTCTCAAAGACAGAGGCCCAGACAGACAGAGACACAGACAGTCTCCCAGACAGTCTCCCAGACAGAGACCCACACAGACAGAGACACAGTCAGTCTCACAGACAGAGACACAGACAGTCTCCAGACTGTCTCCCAGACAGTCTCCCAGACAGAAACCCACAGACAGAGACACAGACAGTCTCCCAGACAGAGACCCAGACAGACAGACACACAGACAGTCTCCCTGACAGTCTTCCAGACAGAGACACAGTCAGTCTCTAGACAGTCTCCCAGACAGAGACAAAGACAGTCTCAAAGACAGAGAGCCCAGACAGACAGGGACACAGACAGTCTTCCAGACAGTCTGCCAGACAGAGACCCAGACAGACAGAGACACAGTCATTCTCCCAGACAGTCTCCCAGACAGAGACACACACAGACAGAGACACAGACAGTCTCCCAGACAGAGACACAGACAGTCTCACAGACAGTCTCCCAGACAGTCTCCCAGACTGAAACCCACAGACAGAGACACAGACAGTCTCCCAGACAGAGACCAGACAGACAGACACACAGACAGTCTCCAGACAGTCTTCCAGACAGAATCCAGACAGACAGAGACACAGTCAGTCTCCAGACAGTCTCCCAGACAGAGACAAAGACAGTCTCAAAGACAGAGGCCCAGACAGACAGAGACACAGACAGTCTCCCAGACAGTCTGCCAGACAGAGACAGACAGACAGAGACACAGTCAGTCTCCCAGACAGTCTCCCAGACAGAGACCACGCAGACAGAAACACAGACAGTCTCCCAGACAGTCTCCCAGACAAGAGAAACAGACAGTCTCCCAGACAGTCTCCCAGACAGAGAAACAGACAGACAGAACACAGACAGTCTCCCAGACAGTCTCCCAGACAGAGACCCAGACAGGCAGAGACACAGTCAGTCTCCCAGACAGAGACCACAGAGCAGAGACACAGACAGTCTCCCAGACAGAGACAAAGACAGTCTCAAGACAGAGGCCCAGACAGACAGAGACACAGACAGTCTCCCAGACAGTCTCAGACAGAACCAGACAGACAGAAACACAGTCAGTCTCCCAGACAGTCTCCCAGACAGAGAACCACACAGACAGAGACACAGACAGTCTCCCAGACAGTCTCCCAGACAGAGACACAGACAGACAGAGACACAGACAGTCTCCCAGACAGACACAAAAACAGTCTCCCAGACAGAAACCCAGACAGTCTCCCAGACTGAGACACACACAGACAGAGACACGGACAGTCTCCCAGACAGAACAGACAGACAGTCTCAAAGACAGAGACCCAAACAGACATAGACACAGACAGTCTCCCAGACAGTCTTCCAGACAGAGACCCAGATTGACAGAGACACAGTCAGTCTCCTAGACAGTCTCCCAGACAGAGACCCACACAGTCTCCCAGACAGAGACACAGACAGTCTCCTAGACAGTCTCCCAGACAGAGACCCACACAGTCTCCCAGACAGAGACAAAGACAGTCTCAAAGACAGAGGCCCAGACAGACAGAAACACAGACAGTCTCCCAGACAGTCTTCCAGACAGAGACCCAGACAGAGAGACCCACACAGTCTCCCAGACAGAGACAAAGACAGTCTGAAAGACAGAGGCCCAGACAGACAGAGACACAGACAGTCTCCCAGACAGTCTCCCAGACAGAGACCCAGACAGACAGAGACACAGTCATTCTCCCAGACAGTCTCCCAGACAGAGACCCAGACAGGCAGAGACACAGTCAGTCTCCCAGACAGAGACCAACATAAACAGAGACACAGACAGTCTCCCAGACAGAGACAAAGACAGTCTCAAAGACAGAGGCCCAGACAGACAGAGCACAGACAGTCTCCCAGACAGTCTCCCAGACAGAGAACCAGACAGACAGAAACACAGTCAGTCTCCCAGACAGTCTCCAGACAGAGAACAGACAGACAGAGACACAGTCAGTCTCCCAGACAGTCTCCCAGACAGAGACCCAGACAGGCAGAGACACAGACAGTCTCCCAGACAGAGACCCACAGACAGAGACACAGACAGTCTCCCAGACAGAGACAGACAGTCTCAAAGACAGAGGCCCAGACAGACAGAGACACAGACAGTCTCCCAGACAGTCTCCCAGACAGAGAACCAGACAGACAGAAACACAGTCAGTCTCCCAGACAGTCTCCCAGACAGAGAACACGCAGACAGAGACACAGACAGTCTCCCAGACAGTCTCCAGACAGAACACAGACAGACAGAGACACAGACAGTCTCCCAGACAGAGACAAAAACAGTCTCCCAGACAGAAACCCAGACAGTCTCCCAGACTGAGACACACACAGACAGAGACACAGACAGTCTCCCAGACAGAGACAAAGACAGTCTCAAGACAGAGACCCAAACAGACAGAGACACAGACAGTCTCCCAGACAGTCTTCCAGACAGAGACCCAGATTGACAGAGACACAGTCAGTCTCCTAGACAGTCTCCCAGACAGAGACCACACAGTCTCCCAGACAGAGACAAAGACAGTCTCAAGACAGAGGCCCAGACAGACAGAGACACAGACAGTCTCCCAGACAGTCTCCCAGACAGAGACCCAGACAGACAGAGACACAGTCAGTCTCCCAGACAGTCTCCCAGACAGAGACCCAGACAGACAGAGACACAGTCAGTCTCCCAGACAGAGACCAACATAAACAGAGACACAGACAGTCTCCCAGACAGAGACAAAGACAGTCTCAGACAGAGGCCCAGACAGACAGAGACACAGACAGTCTCCCAGACAGTCTCCCAGACAGAGAACCAGACAGACAGAAACACAGTCAGTCTCCCAGACAGTCTCCCAGACAGAGAAACAGACAGACAGAGACACAGACAGTCTCCCAGACAGTCTCCCAGACAGAGACCCAGACAGACAGAGACACAGACAGTCTCCCAGACAGAGACCCACAGACAGAGACACAGACAGTCTCCCAGACAGAGACAAAGACAGTCTCAAAGACAGAGGCCCAGACAGACAGAGACACAGACAGTCTCCCAGACAGTCTCCAGACAGAGACCAGACAGACAGAAACACAGTCAGTCTCCCAGACAGTCTCCCAGACAGAGAACCACGCAGACAGAGACACAGACAGTCTCCCAGACAGTCTCCCAGACAGAGACACAGACAGACAGACACACAGACAGTCTCCCAGACAGAGACAAAGACAGTCTCCCAGACAGAGTCACACACAGACAGAGACACAGACAGTCCCAGACAGAGACAAAGACAGTCTCAAGACAGAGACCAGACAGACAGAAACACAGACAGTCTCCCAGACAGTCTCCAGACAGAGACCCAGACAGACAGAGACACAGTCAGTCTCCCAGACAGTCTCCCAGACAGAGACACGCAGACAGAGACACAGACAGTCTCCCAGACAGAGACACAGACAGTCTCCCAGACAGTCTCCCAGACAGGACCCAGACAGACAGAGACACAGACAGTCTCTAGACAGTCTCCCAGACAGAGACCACACAGTCTCCCAGACAGAGACAAGACAGTCTCAAAGACAGAGCCCAGACAGACAGAAACACAGACAGTCTCCCAGACAGTCTTCCAGACAGAGACCCAGACAGACAGAGACACAGTCAGTCTCAGACAGAGACAAAGACAGTCTCAAAGCCAGAGCCAAACAGACAGAGACACAGACAGTCTCCCAGACAGTCTTCCAGACAGAGACCAGACAGACAGAGACACACAGTCTCCCAGACAGAACAAAGACAGTCTGAAAGACAGAGGCCCAGACAGACAGAGACACAGACAGTCTCCCAGACAGTCTCCCAGACAGAGACCCACACAGTCTCCCAGACAGAGACAAAGACAGTCTCAAAGACAGAGGCCCAGACAGACAGAAACACAGACAGTCTCCAGACAGTCTTCCAGACAGAGACCCAGACAGACAGAGACACAGTCAGTCTCCAGACAGTCTCCCAGACAGAGACCCACGCAGACAGAGACACAGACAGTCTCCCAGACAGAGACACAGACAGTCTCCCAGACAGAGACACAGACAGTCTCCCAGACTAAAACCCAGACAGAGACACAGACAGACAGAAACACAGACAGTCTCCCAGACAGTCTTCCAGACAGAACCCAGACAGACAGAGACACAGACAGTCTCCAGACAGTCTCACAGACAGAGACCACACAGACAGAGACACAGACAGTCTCCCAGACAGAGAAACACACAGACAGAGACACAGACAGTCTCCCAGACAGAGACAAAGACAGTCTCAAAGACAGAGGCCCAGACAGACAGAGACACAGACAGTCTCCCAGACAGTCTCCCAGACAGAGACCCAGACAGACAGAAACACAGACAGTCTCCCAGACAGTCTCCCAGACAGAGAACCACGCAGACAGAGACACAGACAGTCTCCAGACAGTCTCCCAGACAGAGACACAGACAGACAGAGACACAGACAGTCTCCCAGACAGAGACAAAACAGTCTCCCAGACAGAAACCCAGACAGTCTCCCAGACTGAGACACACACAGACAGGAGACACAGACAGTCTCCCAGACAGAGAACAAGACAGTCTCAAAGACAGAGACCCAGACAGACAGAGACACAGACAGTCTCCCAGACAGTCTTCCAGACAGAGACCCAGACAGACAGAAGACACAGTCTCTAGACAGTCTCCCAGACAGAGACCCACACAGTCTCCCAGACAGAGACAAAGACAGTCTCAAAGACAGAGGCCCAGACAGACAGAAACACAGACAGTCTCCCAGACAGTCTTCCAGACAGAAGACCCAGACAGACAGAGACCACAGTCTCCCAGACAGAGACAAAGACAGTCTGAAGACAGAGCCCAGACAGACAGAGACACAGACAGTCTCCCAGACAGTCTCCCAGACAGAGACAGACAGACAGAGACACAGACAGTCTCCCAGACAGAGACCCAGACAGACAGACACACAGACAGTCTCCAGACAGTCTCCAGACAGAGACACAGACAGTCTCAGACAGTCTCCCAGACAGAGACAAAGACAGTCTCAAAGACAGAGGCCCAGACAGACAGAACACAGACAGTCTCCCAGACAGAGACACAGACAGTCAGCAGACAGTCTCCCAGACAGTCTCCCAGACAGAAACCCACACAGACAGAACACAGACAGTCTCCCAGACAGAGACCCAGACAGAGACCAGACAGACAGAGACACAGACAGTCTCCCAGACAGACTCCAGACAGTCTCAGAGTGAAACCAACACAGACAGAGACACAGACAGTCTCTAGACAGAGACACAGACAGTCTCCCAGACAGAAACACACAGACAGAGACACAGACAGTCTCCAGACAGAGACACAGACAGATCACAGACTAGTCTCCCAGACAGTCTCCCAGACAGAAACCCACACAGACAGAACACAGACAGTCTCCCAGACAGAGACCAGACAGAGACACAGACAGACAGAGACACAGACAGTCTCCCAGACAGACTCCCAGACAGTCTCCAGAGTGAAACCAACACAGACAGAGACACAGACAGTCTCCCAGACAGAGACAAAGACAGTCTCCAGACAGAAACCCAGACAGTCTTCCAGACTGAGACCCACACAGGGAGACACAGACAGTCTCCCAGACAGAGACAAAGACAGTCTCAAAGACAGAGGCCCAGACAGACAGAGACACAGACAGTCTCCCAGACAGTCTCCCAGACATGAGACCCAGACAGACAGAGACACAGACAGTCTCCCAGACAGAGACACAGACAGTCTCCCAGACAGTCTCCCAGACAGTCTCCCAGACTGAAACCCACACAGACAGAGACACAGACAGTCTCCCAGACAGAACCAGACAGACAGACACACAGACAGTCTCCCAGACAGTCTTCCAGACAGAGACACAGTCAGTCTCTAGACAGTCTCCCAGACAGAACAGACAGTCTCAAAGACAGAGGCCCAGACAGACAGAGACACAGACAGTCTCCCAGACAGTCTGCCAGACAGAGACCCAGACAGACAGAGACACAGTCAGTCTCCCAGACAGTCTCCCAGACAGAGACACACACAGACAGAGACACAGACAGTCTCCCAGACAGAGACAGACAGTCACAGACTGTCTCCCAGACAGTCTCCCAGACTGAAACCCACACAGACAGAGACACAGACAGTCTCCCAGACAGAGACCCAGACAGACAGACACACAGACAGTCTCCTGACAGTCTTCCAGACAGAGATCCAGACAGACAGAGAACACAGTCAGTCTCTAGACAGTCTCCCAGACAGAGACAAAGACAGTCTCAAAGACAGAGGCCCAGACAGACAGAGACACAGACAGTCTTCCAGACAGTCTGCCAGACAGGACCCAGACAGACAGAGACAGTCAGTCTCCCAGACAGTCTCAGACAGAGACCCACGCAGACAGAACACAGACAGTCTCCCAGACAGTCTCCAGACAGAAGAAACAGACAGTCTCCCAGACAGTCTCCCAGACAGAGAAACAGACAGACAGAGACACAGACAGTCTCCCAGACAGTCTCCCAGACAGAGACCCAGACAGACAGAGACACAGACAGTCTCCCAGACAGAGACCCACATGAGCAGAGACACAGACAGTCTCCCAGACAGAGACAAAGACAGTCTCAAAGACAGAGGCCCAGACAGACAGAGACACAGACAGTCTCCCAGACAGAGACAAGACAGAGAACCAGACAGACAGAAACACAGTCAGTCTCCCAGACAGTCTCCCAGACAGAGACCACACAGACAGAGACACAGACAGTCTCCCAGACAGTCTCCCAGACAGAGACACAGACAGACAGAGACACAGACAGTCTCCCAGACAGAACAAAACAGTCTCCCAGACAGAAACAGACAGTCTCCCAGACTGAGACACACACAGACAGAGACACAGACAGTCTCCCAGACAGAGACAAAGACAGTCTCAAAGACAGAGACCCAAACAGACAGAGCACAGACAGTCTCCCAGACAGTCTTCCAGACAGAGACCAGACAGACAGAGACACAGTCAGTCTCCAGACAGTCTCCCAGACAGAGACCACACAGTCTCCCAGACAGAGACACAGACAGTCTCCCAGACAGTCTCCCAGACAGAGACCACACAGTCTCCCAGACAGAGACAAAGACAGTCTCCAAAGACAGAGCCCAGACAGACAGAAACACAGACAGTCTCCCAGACAGTCTTCCAGACAGAGACCCAGACAGACAGAGAGCCACACAGTCTCCCAGACAGAGACAAAGACAGTCTGAAGACAGAGGCCCAGACAGACAGAACACAGACAGTCTCCCAGACAGTCTCCCAGACAGAGACCCAGACAGACAGAGACACAGTCATTCTCCCAGACAGTCTCCCAGACAGAGACCCAGACAGGCAGAGACACAGACAGTCTCCCAGACAGAGACCAACACAAGACAGAGACACAGACAGTCTCCCAGACAGAACAAAGACAGTCTCAAAGACAGAGAGCCCAGACAGACAGGAACACAGACAGTCTCCCAGACAGTCTCCCAGACAGAGAACCAGACAGACAGAAGCACAGTCAGTCTCCCAGACAGTCTCCCAGACAGAGAAACAGACAGACAGAGACACAGACAGTCTCCAAGACAGTCTCCCAGACAGAGACCCAGACAGGCAGAGACACAGACAGTCTCCCAGACAGAGACCCACACAGACAGAGACACAGACAGTCTCCAGACAGAGACAAAGACAGTCTCAAAGACAGAGGCCCAGACAGACAGAGACACAGACAGTCTCCCAGACAGTCTCCCAGACAGAGAACCAGACAGACAGAACACAGTCAGTCTCCCAGACAGTCTCCCAGACAGAGAACCACGCAGACAGAGACACAGACAGTCTCCCAGACAGTCTCCCAGACAGAGACACAGACAGACAGAGACACAGACAGTCTCCCAGACAGAGACAAAGACAGTCTCCCAGACAGAAACCCAGACAGTCTCCCAGACTGGACACACAGACAGAGAGACACAGACAGTCTCCCAGACAGAGACAAAGACAGTCTCAAGACAGAGACCCAAACAGACAGAGACACAGACAGTCTCCCAGACAGTCTTCCAGACAGAGACCCAGACAGACAGAGACACAGTCAGTCTCTAGACAGTCTCCCAGACAGAGACCAGACCAGACAGAGACAGACAGTCTCAAAGACAGAGGCCCAGACAGACAGAGACACAGACAGTCTCCCAGACAGTCTCCCAGACAGAGACCCAGACAGACAGAGACACAGTCAGTCTCCCAGACAGTCTCCCAGACAGAGACCCAGACAGACAGAGACACAGACAGTCTCCCAGACAGAGACCAACATAGACAGAGACACAGACAGTCTCCCAGACAGAGACAAAGACAGTCTCAGACAGAGGCCCAGACAGACAGAGACACAGACAGTCTCCCAGACAGTCTCCCAGACAGAGAACCAGACAGACAGAAACACAGTCAGTCTCCCAGACAGTCTCCCAGACAGAGAAACAGACAGACAGAGACACAGACAGTCTCCAAGACAGTCTCCCAGACAGAGACCCAGACAGGCAGAGACACAGTCAGTCTCCCAGACAGAGACCCACATAGACAGAGACAGACAGTCTCCCAGACAGAACAAAGACAGTCTCAAAGACAGAGAGCCCAGACAGACAGAACACAGACAGTCTCCCAGACAGTCTCCCAGACAGAGAACCACAGACAGAGACACAGACAGTCTCCCAGACAGTCTCCCAGACAGAGACACAGACAGACAGAGACACAGACAGTCTCCCAGACAGAGACAAAAACAGTCTCCCAGACTGAGTCACACACAGACAGAGACACAGACAGTCTCCCAGACAGAGACAAAGACAGTCTCAAAGACAGAGACCCAGACAGACAGAAACACAGACAGTCTCCAGACAGTCTCCAGACAGAGACCCAGACAGACAGAGACACAGTCAGTCTCAGACAGTCTCCCAGACAGAGACCACCAGACAGAGACACAGACAGTCTCCCAGACAGAGACACAGACAGTCTCCCAGACAGTCTTCCAGACAGAGACCCAGATTGACAGAGACACAGTCAGTCTCCTAGACAGTCTCCCAGACAGAGACCCACACAGTCTCCCAGACAGAGACAAAGACAGTCTCAAAGACAGAGGCCCAGACAGACAGAAACACAGACAGTCTCCCAGACAGTCAGTCCAGACAGACAGACAGACAGGGCAGTCAGTCACAGACAGAGACAAAGACAGTCTCAGACAGAGACCCAAACAGACAGAGACACAGACAGTCTCCCAGACAGTCTTCCAGACAGAGACCCAGACAGACAGAGAACCACAGTCTCCCAGACAGAGACAAGACAGTCTGAAGACAGAGGCCCAGACAGACAGAGACACAGACAGTCTCCCAGACAGTCTCCCAGACAGAGACCACAGTCTCCCAGACAGAGACAAAGACAGTCTCAAAGACAGAGGCCCAGACAGACAGAAACACAGACAGTCTCCCAGACAGTCTTCCAGACAGAGACCCAGACAGACAGAGACACAGTCAGTCTACAGACAGTCTCCCAGACAGAGACCCGCAGACAGAGAACAGACAGTCTCCCAGACAGAGACCAGACAGTCTCCCAGACAGAAGACACAGACAGTCTCCCAGACAAACCCAGACAGAGACACAGACAGACAGAAACACAGACAGTCTCCCAGACAGTCTTCCAGACAGAGACCCAAACAGACTGAGACACAGACAGTCTCCCAGACAGAGACAGAGACCACACAGACAGAGACACAGACAGTCTCCCAGACAGAAACACACAGACAGAGACACAGACAGTCTCCCAGACAGAGAAACACACAGACAGAGACACAGACAGTCTCCCAGACAGAGACACAGACAGTCTCGCAGACAGTCTCCCAGACAGTCTCCCAGACTGAAACCCACACAGACAGAGACACAGACAGTCTCCCAGACAGAGACCCAGACAGAGACACAGACAGACAGAGACACAGACAGTCTCCCAGACAGTCTCCCAGACAGACTCCCAGACAGTCTCGGGTGAAACCAACACAGACAGAGACACAGACAGTCCAGACAGAGACAAGACAGTCTCAGACAGCCAGACAGTCTTCCAGACTGAGACCACACAGACAGAGACACAGACAGTCTCCCAGACAGAGACAAAGACAGTCTCAAAGACAGAGGCCCAGACAGACAGAGACACAGACAGTCTCCCAGACAGAGACACAGACAGTCTCCCAGACAGTCTCCCAGACAGAGACCCAGACAGACAGAGACACAGTCAGTCTCCCAGACAGTCTCCCAGACAGAGACCAGACAGACAGAGACACAGTCAGTCTCCCAGACAGAGACCCACAAGCAGAGACACAGACAGTCTCCCAGACAGAGACAAAGACAGTCTCAAAGACAGAGGCCCAGACAGACAGAGCACAGACAGTCTCCCAGACAGTCTCCAGACAGAGAACCAGACAGACAGAAACACAGTCAGTCTCCCAGACAGTCTCCCAGACAGAGAAACAGACAGACAGAGACACAGACAGTCTCCAAGACAGTCTCCCAGACAGAGACCCAGACAGACAGAGCACAGTCAGTCTCCAGACAGAGACCCACATAAACAGAGACACAGACAGTCTCCCAGACAGAGACAAAGACAGTCTCAAAGACAGAGGCCCAGACAGACAGAGACACAGACAGTCTCCCAGACAGTCTCCCAGACAGAGAACCAGACAGACAGAACACAGTCAGTCTCCCAGACAGTCTCCCAGACAGAGACCCACAGACAGAGACACAGACAGTCTCCCAGACAGTCTCCCAGACAGAACACAGACAGACAGAGACACAGACAGTCTCCCAGACAGAACAAAACAGTCTCCCAGACAGAAACCCAGACAGTCTCCCAGACTGAGTCACACACAGACAGAGACACAGACAGTCTCCCAGACAGTCTTCCAGACAGAGACCCAGATTCAGACAGAAGACACAGTCAGTCTCTAGACAGTCTCCCAGACAGAGACCACAGTCTCCCAGACAGAGACAGACAGTCTCCAAAGACAGAGGCCCAGACAGACAGAAACACAGACAGTCTCCCAGACAGTCTTCCAGACAAGACCCAGACAGACAGAGACACACAGTCAGTCTCACAGACAGAGACAAGACAGTCTCAAAGCCAGAGCCCAAACAGACAGAGACACAGACAGTCTCCCAGACAGTCTTCCAGACAGAGACCCAGACAGACAGGAGCACACAGTCTCCCAGACAGAGACAAAGACAGTGAAAGACAGAGGCCCCCCAGACAGAACACAGACAGTCTCCCAGACAGTCTCCCAGACAGAGACCACACAGTCTCCCAGACAGAGACAAGACAGTCTCAAGACAGAGGCCCAGACAGACAGAAACACAGACAGTCTCCCAGACAGTCTTCCAGACAGAGACCCAGACAGACAGAGACACAGTCAGTCTCACAGACAGTCTCCCAGACAGAGACCCACGCAGACAGAGACACAGACAGTCTCCCAGACAGAGACACAGACAGTCTCCCAGACAGAAGACAGACAGTCTCAGACAGAAACAGACAGAGACACAGACAGACAGAAACACAGACAGTCTCCCAGACAGTCTTCCAGACAGAACCCAGACAGACAGAGACACAGTCAGTCTCCCAGACAGTCTCCAGACAGAGACCCACACAGACAGAGACACAGACAGTCTCCCAGACAGAGAAACACACAGACAGAGACACAGACAGTCTCCCAGACAGAAACACACAGACAGAGACAGACAGTCTCCCAGACAGAGACACAGACAGTCACGAGACAGTCTCCCAGACAGTCTCCCAGACAGAAACCCACACAGACAGAGACACAGACAGTCTCCCAGACAGTCTCCAGACAGAGAGACACAGACAGACAGAGACACAGACAGTCTCCCAGACAGTCTCCCAGACAGACTCCCAGACAGTCTCCCAGAGAAACCAGCACAGACAGAGACACAGACAGTCTCCCAGACAGAGACAAAGACAGTCTCCCAGACAGAACCCAGACTCTTCCAGACAGAGACCCACACAGACAGAGACACAGACAGTCTCCCAGACAGAGACAAAGACAGTCTCAAAGACAGAGGCCCAGACAGACAGAGACACAGACAGTCTCCCAGACAGAGACACAGACAGTCTCCCAGACAGTCTCCCAGACAGAGCCCAGACAGACAGAGACACAGACAGTCTCCCAGACAGTCTCCCAGACAGAGACCCAGACAGACAGAGACACAGTCAGTCTCCCAGACAGAGACCCACACAGACAGAGACACAGACAGTCTCCCAGACAGAGACAAAGACAGTCTCAAAGACAGAGGCCCAGACAGACAGAGACACAGACAGTCTCCCAGACAGTCTCCCAGACAGAGAGCCAGACAGACAGAACACAGTCAGTCTCCAGACAGTCTCCCAGACAGAGAACCACGCAGACAGACACAGACAGTCTCCAGACAGTCTCCCAGACAGAGACACAGACAGACAGAGACACAGACAGTCTCCCAGACAGAGACAAAACAGTCTCCCAGACAGAAACCCAGACAGTCTCCCAGACAGAGTCACACACAGACAGAGACACAGACAGTCTCCCAGACAGTCTTCCAGACAGAGCCAGACAGACAGAAACACAGTCAGTCTCCCAGACAGTCTCCCAGACAGAGACCACACAGTCTCCCAGACAGAGACAAAGACAGTCTCAAAGACAGAGACCCAGACAGACAGAAACACAGACAGTCTCCCAGACAGTCTTCCAGACAAGACAGACAGACAGAGACACAGTCAGTCACAGACAGAGACAAAGACAGTCTCAAAGCCAGAGACCAAACAGACAGAGACACAGACAGTCTCCCAGACAGTCTTCCAGACAGAGACCCAGACAGACAGAGACCCACAGTCTCCCAGACAGAGACAAAGACAGTCTGAAGACAGAGGCCCAGACAGACAGAACACAGACAGTCTCCCAGACAGTCTCCCAGACAGAGACCCACACAGTCTCCCAGACAGAGACAAGACAGTCTCAAGACAGAGGCCCAGACAGACAGAAACACAGACAGTCTCCCAGACAGTCTCCCAGACAGAGACCACAGAGACAGAGACACAGACAGTCTCCCAGACAGAGAACACAGACAGTCTAGCAGACAGTCTCCCAGACAGTCTCCCAGACAGAGCCACACGACAGAGACACAGACAGTCTCCCAGACAGAGACCAGACAGACACAGACAGACAGAGACACAGACAGTCTCCCAGACAGACTCCCAGACAGTCTCCAGACAGAAACCAGCACAGACAGAGACACAGACAGTCTCCACAGACAGAGACACAGACAGTCTCCCAGACAGAGAAACACACAGACAGGAACAGACAGTCTCCCAGACAGAGACACAGACAGTCAGAGACAGTCTCCCAGACAGTCTCCAGACAAACCCACACAGACAGAGACACAGACAGTCTCCCAGACAGAGACCCAGACAGAGACACAGACAGACAGAGACACAGACAGTCTCCCAGAAAGACTCCCAGACAGTCTCCCGGTGAAACCAACACAGACAGAGACACAGACAGTCTCCCAGACAGAGACAGACAGTCTCCCAGACAGAAACCAGACAATCTCCAGACTGAGACCCACACAGACAGAGACACAGACAGTCTCCCAGACAGAGACAAAGACAGTCTCAAAGACAGAGCCCAGACAGACAGAGACACAGACAGTCTCCCAGACAGAGACACAGACAGTCTGAGACAGTCTCCCAGACAGTCTCCCAGACAGAACACAGACAGAGACACAGACAGTCTCCCAGACAGAACCAGACAGACAGACACACAGACAGTCTCCAGACAGTCTTCCAGACAGAACACAGACAGTCTCAGACAGTCTCCCAGACAGAGACAAAGACAGTCTCAAAGACAGAGGCCCAGACAGACAGAGACACAGACAGTCTCCCAGACAGTCTCCCAGACAGAGACCAGACAGACAGAGCACAGTCAGTCTCCCAGACAGTCTCCCAGACAGAAACACACAGACAGAGACACAGACAGTCTCCCAGACAGAGACACAGACAGTCTCGCAGACAGTCTCCCAGACAGTCTCCCAGACAGAGACACAGACAGACAGAGACACAGACAGTCTCCCAGACAGAGCCCAGACAGAGACACAGACAGACAGAGACACAGACAGTCTCCCAGACAGACTCCCAGACAGTCTCCCAGACAGAAACCAACACAGACAGAGACACAGACAGTCCAGACAGAGACAAAGACAGTCTCCCAGACAGAAGCCAGACAGTCTCCCAGACAGAGACCCACACAGACAGAGACACAGACAGTCTCCCAGACAGAGACAAAGACAGTCAAGACAGGGCCCAGACAGACAGAGACACAGACAGTCTCCCAGACAGAGACACAGACAGTCCCAGACATCTCCCAGACAGTCTCCCAGACAGAACCCACACAGACAGAGACACAGACAGTCTCCCAGACAGAGACCAGACAGACAGACACACAGACAGTCTCCCAGACAGTCTTCCAGACAGAGAACAGACAGTCTCAGAACCTCCCAGACAGAGACAAAGACAGTCTCAAAGACAGAGGCCCAGACAGACAGAGACACAGACAGTCTCCCAGACAGTCTCCCAGACAGGAACCAGACAGACAGAGACACAGTCAGTCTCCCAGACAGTCTCCAGACAGACACACACAGACAGAGACACAGACAGTCTCCCAGACAGAGACACAGACAGTCTGCAGAGCAGTCTCCAGACAGTCTCCCAGACAGAAACCCACAGACAGAGACACAGACAGTCTCCCAGACAGAGACCAGACAGACAGACACACAGACAGTCTCCCAGACAGTCTTCCAGACAGAGACACAGACAGTCTCCAGACAGTCTCCCAGACAGAGACAAAGACAGTCTCAAAGACAGAGGCCCAGACAGACAGAGACACAGACAGTCTCCCAGACAGTCTGCCAGACAGAGACCCAGACAGACAGAGACACAGTCAGTCTCTCAGACAGTCTCCCAGACAGAGAGACCCAGCAGACAGAAACACAGACAGTCTCCCAGACAGTCTCCAGACAGAGAGAACAGACAGTCTCCCAGACAGTCTCCCAGACAGAACCAGACAGACAGAAACACAGACAGTCTCCCAGACAGTCTCCCAGACAGAGAAACAGACAGACAGAGACACAGACAGTCTCCCAGACAGTCTCCCAGACAGAGACCAGACAGACAGAGACACAGTCAGTCTCCCAGACAGACCCACAGACAGAGACACAGACAGTCTCCCAGACAGAGACAAGAACAGTCTCAAAGACAGAAGCCCAGACAGACAGAGACACAGACAGTCTCCCAGACAGTCTCCCAGACAGAAACCAGACAGACAGAACACAGTCAGTCTCCAGACAGTCTCCCAGACAGAGAACCACGCAGACAGAGACACAGACAGTCTCCCAGACAGTCTCCCAGACAGAGACACAGACAGACAGAGACACAGTCTCCCAGACAGAGACAAGACAGTCTCCCAGACAGAACCCAGACAGTCTCCCAGACAGAGACCCACACAGACAGAGACACAGACAGTCTCCCAGACAGAGAACCACGCAGACAGAGACACAGACAGTCTCCCAGACAGTCTCCCAGACAGAGACACAGACAGACAGGACACAGACAGTCTCCCAGACAGAGACAAAACAGTCTCCCAGACAGAAACCAGACAGACAGAGACACAGACAGTCTCAGACAGTCTCCAGACAGACCACACAGTCTCCCAGACAGAGACAAAGACAGTCTCAAGACAGAGACCCAGACAGACAGAAACACAGACAGTCTCCCAGACAGTCTTCCAGACAGAGACCAGACAGACAGAGACACAGTCAGTCTCAGACAGAGACAAAGACAGTCTCAAGCCAGAGACCCAGACAGACAGAGACACAGACAGTCTCCCAGACAGTCTTCCAGACAGAGACCCAGACAGACAGAGACCACACAGTCTCCCAGACAGAGACAAAGACAGTCCCAGAAGACAGAGGCCCAGACAGACAGAGACACAGACAGTCTCCCAGACAGAGACCACACATCTCCAGACAGAGACAAAGACAGTCTCAAAGACAGAGGCCCAGACAGACAGAAACACAGACAGTCTCCCAGACAGTCTTCCAGACAGAACCCAGACAGACAGAGACACAGTCAGTCTCCCAGACAGTCTCCCAGACAGAGACCCACCAGACAGAGACACAGACAGTCTCCCAGACAGAGCACAGACAGTCTCCCAGACAGAGCACAGACAGTCTCCCAGACAGAACCAGACAGAGACACAGACAGAACCACACAGACAGAGACACAGACAGTCTCCCAGACAGAGACCCAAACAGACAGAGACACAGACAGTCTCAGACAGTCTCACAGACAGAGACACAGACAGAGACACAGACAGTCTCCCAGACAGAGAGAAACACACAGACAGAGACACAGACAGTCTCCCAGACAGAGAAACACACAGACAGAGACACAGACAGTCTCCCAGACAGAACACAGACAGTCTACAGACAGTCTCCCAGACAGTCTCCCAGACTGAAACCCACAGACAGAGACACAGACAGTCTCCCAGACAGAGACCCAGACAGAGACACAGACAGAGAGGAGCACAGACAGAGACCAGACAGTCTCCCAGACAGACTCCCAGACAGTCTCCAGAGTGAAACCAACACAGACAGAGACACAGACAGTCTCCAGACAGAGACAAAGACAGTCTCCAGACAGAAGCAGACAGTCTTCCAGACAGAGACCCACACAGACAGAGACACAGACAGTCTCCCAGACAGAGACAAGACAGTCTCAGAGCAGAGACCCAGACAGACAGAGACACAGACAGTCTCCCAGACAGAGACACAGACAGTCTCCAGACAGTCTCCCAGACAGAGACCCAGACAGACAGAGACACAGACAGTCTCCCAGACAGTCTCCCAGACAGGCAGAACACAGACAGTCTCAGACAGAGACCCACATAGACAGAGACACAGACAGTCTCCCAGACAGAGACAAAGACAGTCTCAAAGACAGAGCCAGACAGACAGAGACACAGACAGTCTCCCAGACAGTCTCCCAGACAGAGAACCAGACAGACAGAAACACAGTCAGTCTCCCAGACAGTCTCCCAGACAGAGAAACAGACAGACAGAGACACAGACAGTCTCCAGACAGTCTCCCAGACAGAGACCCAGACAGAGCAGAGACACAGACAGTCTCCCAGACAGAGACAAAGACAGTCTCCCAGACAGAAACCCAGACAGTCTCCCAGACAGGAGTCCCACACAGACAGAGACACAGACAGTCTCCCAGACAGAGACACAGACAGTCTCGCAGACAGTCTCCCAGACAGTCTCCCAGACAGAAACCCACACAGACAGAGACACAGACAGTCTCCCAGACAGAGACCCAGACAGAACACAGACAGACAGAACACAGACAGTCTCCCAGACAGACTCCCAGACAGTCTCACAGTGAAACCAGCACAGACAGAGACACAGACAGTCTCCCAGACAGAGACAAAGACAGTCTCAAAGACAGAGGCCCAGACAGACAGAGACACAGACAGTCTCCAGACAGTCTCCCAGACAGAGAACCAGACAGACAGAACACAGACAGTCTCCCAGACAGTCTCCCAGACAGAGAAACAGACAGACAGGGACACAGACAGTCTCAGACAGTCTCCCAGACAGAGACCCAGACAGACAGACACAGACAGTCTCCCAGACAGTCTCCCAGACAGAGAACCAGACAGACAGAACACAGTCAGTCTCCCAGACAGTCTCCCAGACAGAGAAACAGACAGACAGAGACACAGACAGTCTCAGACAGTCTCCAGACAGAGACCCAGACAGGCAGAGACACAGTCAGTCTCCCAGACAGAGACCCACATAGACAGAGACACAGACAGTCTCCCAGACAGAGACAAAGACAGTCTCAAAGACAGAGGCCCAGACAGACAGAGACACAGACAGTCTCCCAGACAGTCTCCCAGACAGAGAACCAGACAGACAGAAACACAGTCAGTCTCCCAGACAGTCTCCCAGACAGAAACCACGCAGACAGAGACACAGACAGTCTCCCAGACAGTCTCCCAGACAGAGACACAGACAGACAGAGACACAGACAGTCTCCCAGACAGAGACAAAAACAGTCTCCCAGACAGAAACCCAGACAGTCTCCCAGACTGAGTCACACACAGACAGAGACACAGACAGTCTCCCAGACAGTCTTCCAGACAGAGACCCAGATTGACAGAGACACAGTCAGTCTCCTAGACAGTCTCCCAGACAGAGACCCACACAGTCTCCCAGACAGAGACCTACACAGTCTCCCAGACAGAGACAAAGACAGTCTCAAAGACAGAGGCCCAGACAGACAGAAACACAGACAGTCTCCCAGACAGTCTTCCAGACAGAGACCCAGACAGACAGAGACACAGTCAGTCTCACAGACAGAGACAAGACAGTCTCAAGCCAGAGACCCAAACAGACAGAGACACAGACAGTCTCCCAGACAGTCTTCCAGACAGAGACCCAGACAGAGAGACACACAGTCTCCCAGACAGAGACAAAGACAGTCTGAAAGACAGAGGCCCAGACAGACAGAGACACAGACAGTCTCCCAGACAGAGACCCACACAGTCTCCCAGACAGAGACAAGACAGTCTCAAAGACAGACAGACAGACAGGAACACAGACAGTCTCCCAGACAGTCTTCCAGACAGAGACCCAGACAGACAGAGACACAGTCAGTCTCACAGACAGTCTCCCAGACAGAGAGCCACGCAGACAGAGACACAGACAGTCTCCCAGAGCAGACACAGACAGTCTCCCAGACAGAAACCCAGACAGAGACACAGACAGACAGAGACACAGACAGTCTCCCAGACAGTCTCCCAGACAGACTCCCAGACAGTCTCGGAGAGAAACCAGCACAGACAGAGACACAGACAGTCTCCCAGACAGAGACAAGACAGTCTCAGACAGAAACCCAGACAGTCTCCCAGACTGAGACCCACAGACAGGAGACACAGACAGTCTCCCAGACAGAGACAAGACAGTCTCCCAGACAGAGCAGACAGTCTTCAGACAGAGACCCACACAGACAGAGACACAGACAGTCTCCCAGACAGAGACAAAGACAGTCTCAAGACAGAGGCCCAGACAGACAGAGACACAGACAGTCTCCCAGACAGTCTCCCAGACAGAGACACACACAGACAGAGACACAGACAGTCTCCCAGACAGAGACACAGACAGTCTCACAGACAGTCTCCCAGACAGTCAGACAGAAACCCACAGACAGAGACACAGACAGTCTCCCAGACAGAGACACAGACAGTCTACAGTCAGTCCCAGACAGTCTCCCAGACAGAAACCCACACAGACAGAGACACAGACAGTCTCCCAGACAGAGACCCAGACAGACAGACACACAGACAGTCTCCCAGACAGTCTTCCAGACAGAGACACAGACAGTCTCAGACAGTCTCCCAGACAGAGACAAAGACAGTCTCAAAGACAGAGCCCAGACAGACAGAGACACAGACAGTCTCCCAGACAGTCTGCCAGACAGAGACCCAGACAGACAGAGACACAGTCAGTCTCCCAGACAGTCTCCCAGACAGAGACACACACAGACAGAGACACAGACAGTCTCCCAGCAGAGACAAAGACAGTCTCAGACAGAACCCAGACAGTCTCCCAGACAGAACCCACAGACAGAACACAGACAGTCTCCCAGACAGAGACAAAGACAGTCTCAAGACAGAGGCCCAGACAGACAGAGACACAGACAGTCTCCCAGACAGTCTCCCAGACAGGACACACACAGACAGAGACACAGACAGTCTCCCAGACAGAGACACAGACAGACTCACAGACAGTCTCCCAGACAGTCTCCCAGACAGAAACCCACACAGACAGAGACACAGACAGTCTCCCAGACAGAGACACAGACAGTCTACAGACAGTCTCCAGACAGTCTCCCAGACTGAAACCCACACAGACAGAGACACAGACAGTCTCCCAGACAGAGACCCAGACAGACAGACACACAGACAGTCTCCTGACAGTCTTCCAGACAGAGCACAGACAGTCTCTGACAGTCTCCCAGACAGAGACAAGACAGTCTCAAAGACAGAGCCCAGACAGACAGAGACACAGACAGTCTCCCAGACAGTCTGCCAGACAGAGACCCAGACAGACAGAGACACAGTCAGTCTCCCAGACAGTCTCCCAGACAGAGACACACACAGACAGAGACACAGACAGTCTCCCAGACAGAGACACAGACAGTCTCACAGACTGTCTCCCAGACAGTCTCCCAGACTGAAACCCACACAGACAGAGACACAGACAGTCTCCCAGACAGAGACCCAGACAGACAGACACACAGACAGTCTCCCTGACAGTCTTCCAGACAGAGATCCAGACAGACAGAGACACAGTCAGTCTCCTAGACAGTCTCCCAGACAGAGACAAAGACAGTCTCAAAGACAGAGGCCCAGACAGACAGAGACACAGACAGTCTCCCAGACAGTCTCCCAGACAGAGACCCAGACAGACAGAGACACAGACAGTCTCCCAGACAGAGACAAAGACAGTCTCAAAGACAGAGGCCCAGACAGACAGAGACACAGACAGTCTCCCAGACAGTCTCCCAGACAGAGAACCAGACAGACAGAAACACAGTCAGTCTCCCAGACAGTCTCCCAGACAGAGACCCACGCAGACAGAAACACAGACAGTCTCCCAGACAGAAACCCAGACAGAGACACAGACAGACAGAAACACAGACAGTCTCCCAGACAGTCTTCCAGACAGAGACCCAAACAGACTGAGACACAGTCAGTCTACCAGACAGTCTCACAGACAGAGACCCACACAGACAGAGACACAGACAGTCTCCCAGACAGAGAAACACACAGACAGAGACACAGACAGTCTCCCAGACAGAGACACAGACAGTCTCGCAGACTGTCTCCCAGACAGTCTCCCAGACAGAAACCCACACAGACAGAGACACAGACAGTCTCCCAGACAGAGACCCAGACAGAGACACAGACAGACAGAGACACAGACAGTCTCCCAGACAGACTCCCAGACAGTCTCGGAAACCAACACAGACAGAGACACAGACAGTCTCTAGACAGAGACAAAGACAGTCTCCCAGACAGACACCCAGACAGTCTCCCAGACTGAGACCCACACAGACAGAGACACAGACAGTCTCACAGACAGAGGCCCAGACAGACAGAGACACAGACAGTCTCCCAGACAGTCTCCCAGAATGAGACACACACAGACAGAGACACAGACAGTCTCCCAGACAGACACAGACAGTCTCAGACAGTCTCCCAGACAGTCTCCCAGACAGAAACCCACACAGACAGAGACACAGACAGTCTCCCAGACAGAGAACCAGACAGACAGACACACAGACAGTCTCCCAGACAGTCTCCCAGACAGAACACAGACAGTCTCCTAGACAGTCTCCCAGACAGAGACAAAGACAGTCTCAAAGACAGAGCCCAGACAGACAGAGACACAGACAGTCTCCCAGACAGAGAGACAAAAGACAGACAGACACACAGACAGTCTCAGACAGTCTCCCAGACAGAGATCCAGACAGACAGAGACAGTCAGTCTCCCAGACAGTCTCCCAGACAGAGACAAGACAGTCTCAAAGACAGAGGCCCAGACAGACAGAGACACAGACAGTCTCCCAGACAGTCTCCAGACAGAGACCCGCAGACAGAACACAGACAGTCTCCCAGACAGTCTCCCAGACAGAGAAACAGACAGTCTCCCAGACAGTCTCCCAGACAGAGAACCAGACAGACAGAAACACAGACAGTCTCAGACAGTCTCCCAGACAGAGAAACAGACAGACAGAGACACAGACAGTCTCCAAGACAGTCTCCCAGACAGAGACCCAGACAGGCAGAGACACAGTCAGTCTCCCAGACAGAGACCCACACAGACAGAGACACAGACAGTCTCCCAGACAGAGACAAGACAGTCTCAAAGACAGAGGCCCAGACAGACAGAGACACAGACAGTCTCCCAGACAGTCTCCCAGACAGAGAACCAGACAGACAGAAACACAGTCAGTCTCCCAGACAGTCTCCCAGACAGAGAACCACGCAGACAGAGACACAGACAGTCTCCCAGACAGTCTCCCAGACAGAGACACAGACAGACAGAGACACAGACAGTCTCCCAGACAGAACAAAACAGTCTCCCAGACAGAAACAGACAGTCTCCCAGACTGAGACACACACAGACAGAGACACAGACAGTCTCCCAGACAGAGACAAAGACAGTCTCAAAGCCAGAGACCCAAACAGACATAGACACAGACAGTCTCCCAGACAGTCTTCCAGACAGAGACCCAGATTGACAGAGACACAGTCAGTCTCCTAGACAGTCTCCCAGACAGAGACCCACACAGTCTCCCAGACAGAGACAAAGACAGTCTCAAAGACAGAGGCCCAGACAGACAGAAACACAGACAGTCTCCCAGACAGTCTTCCAGACAGAGACCCAGACAGACAGAGACACAGTCAGTCTCACAGACAGAGACAAAGACAGTCTCAAAGCCAGAGACCCAAACAGACAGAGACACAGACAGTATCCCAGACAGTCTTCCAGACAGAACCGACAGAGAGAGCACACAGTCTCCCAGACAGAGACAAAGACAGTCTGAAAGACAGAGGCCCAGACAGACAGAGACACAGACAGTCTCCCAGACAGTCTCCCAGACAGAGACACACACAGACAGAGACACAGACAGTCTCCCAGACAGAGACACAGACAGTCTCGCAGACTGTCTCCCAGACAGTCTCCCAGACTGAAACACACAGACAGGGACACAGACAGTCTCCAGACAGTCTCACAGACAGTCTCCCAGACAGAAGCACAGACAGAGACACAGACAGTCTCCCAGACAGAGACCCAGACAGACAGAGACACAGACAGTCTCCCAGACAGTCTTCCAGACAGAGACACAGACAGTCTCAGGACAGTCTCCCAGACAGAGACAAAGACAGTCTCAAGACAGAGGCCCAGACAGACAGAGACACAGACAGTCTCCCAGACAGTCTCCCAGACAGAGAGACCAGACAGACAGAGACAGTCAGTCTCCCAGACAGTCTCCCAGACAGAGACACACACAGACAGAGACACAGACAGTCTCCCAGACAGAGACACAGACAGTCTCAGACAGTCTCCCAGACAGTCTCCCAGACAAACCCAGACAGACAGAGACACAGACAGTCTCCCAGACAGAGACCCAGACAGAGACACAGACAGACAAAGACACAGACAGTCTCCCAGACAGACTCCCAGACAGTCTCCCGGAGTGAAACCAACACAGACAGAGACACAGACAGTCTCTAGACAGAACACAGACAGTCTCCCAGACAGAGAACACACAGACAGGACACAGACAGTCTCCCAGACAGAGACACAGACAGTCTAGACTGTCTCCCAGACAGTCTCCCAGACTGAAACCCACACAGACAGAGACACAGACAGTCTCCCAGACAGAGACCCAGACAGAGACACAGACAGACAGAGACACAGACAGTCTCCCAGACAGACTCCCAGACAGTCTCCCAGAGTGAAACCAACACAGACAGAGACACAGACAGTCTCCTAGACAGAGACAAAGACAGTCTCCCAGACAGAAACAGACAATCTTCCAGACTGAGACCCACACAGACAGAGACACAGACAGTCTCCCAGACAGAGACAAAGACAGTCTCAAAGACAGAGGCCCAGACAGACAGAGACACAGACAGTCTCCCAGACAGTATCCCAGACAGAGACCCAGACAGACAGAGACACAGACAGTCTCCCAGACAGAGACACAGACAGTCTGCAGACAGTCTCCCAGACAGTCTCCCAGACTGAAACCACACAGACAGAGACACAGACAGTCTCAGACAGAGACCCAGACAGACAGACACACAGACAGTCTCCTGACAGTCTTCCAGACAGAGACACAGTCAGTCTCTAGACAGTCTCCCAGACAGAGACAAAGACAGTCTCAAAGACAGAGGCCCAGACAGACAGAGACACAGACAGTCTTCCAGACAGTCTCAGACAGAAACCAGACAGACAGAGACACAGTCATTCTCCCAGACAGTCTCCCAGACAGAGACACACACAGACAGAGACACAGACAGTCTCCCAGACAGAGAACACAGACAGTCTGCAGACTGTCTCCCAGACAGTCTCCCAGACTAGAAACCCACACAGACAGAGACACAGACAGTCTCCCAGACAGAGACAGACAGACAGACACACAGACAGTCTCTGACAGTCTTCCAGACAGAGATCCAGACAGACAGAGACACAGTCAGTCTCCTAGACAGTCTCCCAGACAGAGACAAAGACAGTCTCAAAGACAGAGGCCCAGACAGACAGAGACACAGACAGTCTTCCAGACAGTCTGCAGACAGAACCCAGACAGACAGAGACACATGTCTCCCAGACAGTCTCCCAGACAGAGACCCACGCAGACAGAAACACAGACAGTCTCCCAGACAGTCTCCCAGACAGAGAAACAGACAGTCTCCCAGACAGTCTCCCAGACAGAGAAACAGACAGACAGAGACACAGACAGTCTCCAAGACAGTCTCCCAGACAGAGACCCAGACAGGCAGAGACACAGTCAGTCTCCCAGACAGAGACCACACAGACAGAGACACAGACAGTCTCCCAGACAGAACAAAGACAGTCTCAAAGACAGAGCCCCAGACAGACAGAGACACAGACAGTCTCCCAGACAGAGACAAGACAGAGAACCAGACAGACAGAAACACAGTCAGTCTCCCAGACAGTCTCCCAGACAGAGAACCCGCAGACAGAGACACAGACAGTCTCAGACAGTCTCCCAGACAGAGACACAGACAGACAGAGACACAGACAGTCTCCCAGACAGAGACAAAAACAGTCTCCCAGACAGAAACCCAGACAGTCTCCCAGACTGAGACACACAGACAGAGACACAGACAGTCTCCCAGACAGAGACAAAGACAGTCTCAAAGCCAGAGACCCAAACAGACAGAGACACAGACAGTCTCCCAGACAGTCTTCCAGACAGACCCAGATTGACAGAGACACAGTCAGTCTCCAGACAGTCTCCCAGACAGAGACCCACACAGTCTCCCAGACAGAGACACAGACAGTCTCCAGACAGTCTCCCAGACAGAGACCCAGACAGTCTCCCAGACAGAGACAAAGACAGTCTCAAGACAGAGGCCCAGACAGACAGAAACACAGACAGTCTCCCAGACAGTCTTCCAGACAGAGACCCAGACAGAGAGAGACCCACACAGTCTCCCAGACAGAGACAAAGACAGTCTGAAAGACAGAGGCCCAGACAGACAGAGACACAGACAGTCTCCCAGACAGAGACCCAGACAGACAGAGACACAGTCATTCTCCCAGACAGTCTCCCAGACAGAGACCCAGACAGGCAGAGACACAGCCAGTCTCCCAGACAGAGACCAACATAAACAGAGACACAGACAGTCTCCCAGACAGAGACAAAGACAGTCTCAAAGACAGAGGCCCAGACAGACAGAGACACAGACAGTCTCCCAGACAGTCTCCCAGACAGAGAACCAGACAGACAGAAACACAGTCAGTCTCCCAGACAGTCTCCCAGACAGAGAAACAGACAGACAGAGACACAGACAGTCTCCAAGACAGTCTCCCAGACAGAGACCCAGACAGGCAGAGACACAGTCAGTCTCCCAGACAGAGACCAGACAGGCAGAGAGACACAGACAGTCTCCCAGACAGAGACAAAGACAGTCTCAAGACAGAGGCCCAGACAGACAGAGACACAGACAGTCTCCCAGACAGTCTCCCAGACAGAGAACCAGACAGACAGAAACACAGTCAGTCTCCCAGACAGTCTCCCAGACAGAGAACTGGCAGACAGAGACACAGACAGTCTCCCAGACAGTCTCCCAGACAGAGAACAGAGACAGACAGACACACAGACAGTCTCCCAGACAGAGACAAAGACAGTCTCCCAGACAGAGTCACACACAGACAGAGACACAGACAGTCTCCCAGACAGAGACAAAGACAGTCTCAAAGACAGAGACTCAGACAGACAGAAACACAGACAGTCTCCCAGACTCTTCCAGACAGAGCCAGACAGACAGGACACAGTCAGTCTCCCAGACAGTCTCCCAGACAGAGACCACGACAGACAGAGACACAGACAGTCTCCCAGACAGAGACACAGACAGTCTCCCAGACAGTCTCCCAGACAGAGACCCAGACAGACAGACACAGTCAGTCTCAGACAGTCTCCCAGACAGAGACCCACACAGTCTCCCAGACAGAGACAAAGACAGTCTCAAGACAGAGGCCCAGACAGACAGAAACACAGACAGTCTCCCAGACAGTCTTCCAGACAGAAGACAGACAGACAGAGACACAGTCAGTCTCACAGACAGAGACAAAGACAGTCTCAAAGCCAGAGACCCAACAGACAGAGACACAGACAGTCTCCCAGACAGTCTTCCAGACAGAGACCCAGACAGACAGAGACCACACAGTCTCCCAGACAGAGACAAAGACAGTCTGAAAGACAGAGGCCCAGACAGACAGAGACACAGACAGTCTCCCAGACAGTCTCCCAGACAGAGACCCAGACAGTCTCCCAGACAGAGACAAAGACAGTCTCAAAGACAGAGGCCCAGACAGACAGAAACACAGACAGTCTCCCAGACAGTCTTCCAGACAGAGACCCAGACAGACAGAGACACAGTCAGTCTCCCAGACAGTCTCCCAGACAGAGACCAGCAGACAGAGACACACAGTCTCCCAGACAGAGACACAGACAGTCTCCCAGACAGAGACACAGACAGTCTCCCAGACAAAACCAGACAGAGACACAGACAGACAGAAACACAGACAGTCTCCCAGACAGTCTTCCAGACAGAGACCCAGACAGACAGAGACACAGTCAGTCTCCAGACAGTCTCCAGACAGAGACCCACACAGACAGAGACACAGACAGTCTCCCAGACAGAGAAACACACAGACAGAGACACAGACAGTCTCCCAGACAGAGACAAAGACAGTCTCAAAGACAGAGGCCCAGACAGACAGAGACACAGACAGTCTCCCAGACAGTCTCCCAGACAGAGAACCAGACAGACAGAAACACAGTCAGTCTCCCAGACAGTCTCCCAGACAGAGAACCACGCAGACAGAGACACAGACAGTCTCAGACAGTCTCCCAGACAGAACACAGACAGACAGAGACACAGACAGTCTCCCAGACAGAGACAAAACAGTCTCCCAGACAGAAACCAGACAGTCTCAGACTGAGACACACACAGACAGGACACAGACAGTCTCCCAGACAGAGACAAAGACAGTCTCAAAGACAGAGACCCAGACAGACAGAGACACAGACAGTCTCCCAGACAGTCTTCCAGACAGAGACCCAGACAGACAGAGACACAGTCAGTCTCTAGACAGTCTCCCAGACAGAGACCACACAGTCTCCCAGACAGAGACAAAGACAGTCTCCAAGACAGAGGCCCAGACAGACAGAAACACAGACAGTCTCAGACAGTCTTCCAGACAGAGACCCAGACAGAGAGACACAGTCTCCCAGACAGAGACAAAGACAGTCTGAAAGACAGAGGCCCAGACAGACAGAGCACAGACAGTCTCCCAGACAGTCTCCCAGACAGAGACCCAGACAGACAGAGACACAGCAGTCTCCCAGACAGAGACCAGACAGACAGACACACAGACAGTCTCCAGACAGTCTCAGACAGAACACAGACAGTCTCAGACAGTCTCCCAGACAGAGACAAAGACAGTCTCAAGACAGAGGCCCAGACAGACAGAGACACAGACAGTCTCCCAGACAGAGACACAGACAGTCTGCAGACAGTCTCCCAGACAGTCTCAGACTGAAACCCACACAGACAGAGACACAGACAGTCTCCCAGACAGAGACCCAGACAGAGACACAGACAGACAGAGACACAGACAGTCTCCCAGACAGTCTCCCAGACAGTCTCCCAGACAGAAACCAACACAGACAGAGACAGACAGTCTCCAGACAGAACACAGACAGTCTCCCAGACAGAGAAACACACAGACAGAGACACAGACAGTCTCCCAGACAGAGACACAGACAGTCCCCAGACAGTCTCCCAGACAGTCTCCCAGACTGAAACCCACACAGACAGAGACACAGACAGTCTCCCAGACAGGACCCAGACAGAGACACAGACAGACAGAGACACAGACAGTCTCCCAGACAGACTCCCAGACAGTCTCCCGGAGTGAAACCAACACAGACAGAGACACAGACAGTCTCCCAGACAGAGACCCACACAGACAGAGACACAGACAGTCTCCCAGACAGAGACAAAGACAGTCTCAAAGACAGAGGCCCAGACAGACAGAGACACAGACAGTCTCCCAGACAGTATCCCAGAATGAGACCCAGACAGACAGAGACACAGACAGTCTCCCAGACAGAGACACAGACAGTCTCCAGACAGTCTCCCAGACAGTCTCCCAGACTGAGACTCAGACAGAGACACAGACAGTCTCCCAGACAGAGACCCAGACAGACAGACACACAGACAGTCTCCCTGACAGTCTTCCAGACAGAGACACAGTCAGTCTCCTAGACAGTCTCCCAGACAGAGACAAAGACAGTCTCAAAGACAGAGGCCCAGACAGACAGAGACACAGACAGTCTTCCAGACAGTCTGCCAGACAAGAACCAGACAGACAGATCACAGTCATTCTCCCAGACAGTCTCCCAGACAGAGACACACACAGACAGAGACACAGACAGTCTCCCAGACAGAGACACAGACAGTCTCGCAGACTGTCTCCCAGACAGTCTCCCAGACTGAAACCCACACAGACAGAGACACAGACAGTCTCCCAGACAGAGACCCAGACAGACAGACACACAGACAGTCTCCCTGACAGTCTTCCAGACAGAGATCCAGACAGACAGAGACAGTCAGTGTCCTAGACAGTCTCCCAGACAGAGACAAAGACAGTCTCAAAGACAGAGGCCCAGACAGACAGAGACACAGACAGTCTTCCAGACAGTCTGCCAGACAGAGACCCAGACAGACAGAGACACAGTCATTCTCCCAGACAGTCTCCTAGACAGAGACCCACGCAGACAGAAACACAGACAGTCTCCCAGACAGTCTCCCAGACAGAGAAACAGACAGTCTCCCAGACAGTCTCGACAGAAGAAACAGACAGACAGAGACACAGACAGTCTCCAAGACAGTCTCCCAGACAGAGACCCAGACAGGCAGAGACACAGTCAGTCTCCCAGACAGAGACCCACATAGACAGAGACACAGACAGTCTCCCAGACAGAGACAAAGACAGTCTCAAAGACAGAGGCCCAGACAGACAGAGACACAGACAGTCTCCCAGACAGAGACAAAGACAGAGAACCAGACAGACAGAAACACAGTCAGTCTCCCAGACAGTCTCCCAGACAGAGAACCACGCAGACAGAGACACAGACAGTCTCCCAGACAGTCTCCCAGACAGAGACACAGACAGACAGAGACACAGACAGTCTCCCAGACAGAGACAAAAACAGTCTCCCAGACAGAAACCCAGACAGTCTCCCAGACTGAGACACACACAGACAGAGACACAGACAGTCTCCCAGACAGAGACAAGACAGTCTCAAAGCCAGAACCCAAACAGACAGAGACACAGACAGTCTCCCAGACAGTCTTCCAGACAGAGACCCAGACAGACAGAGACACAGTCAGTCTCAGACAGTCTCCAGACAGAGACCCACAGTCTCCCAGACAGAGACACAGACAGTCTCAGACAGTCTCCCAGACAGAGACCACAGTCTCCCAGACAGAGACAAAGACAGTCTCAAAGACAGAGGCCCAGACAGACAGAAACACAGACAGTCTCCCAGACAGTCTTCCAGACAGAGACCCAGACAGAGAGAGACCCACACAGTCTCCCAGACAGAGACAAAGACAGTCTGAAAGACAGAGGCCCAGACAGACAGAGACACAGACAGTCTCCCAGACAGTCTCCCAGACAGAGACCCAGACAGACAGAGACACAGTCATTCTCCCAGACAGTCTCCCAGACAGAGACCCAGACAGGCAGAGACACAGTCAGTCTCCCAGACAGAGACCAACATAAACAGAGACACAGACAGTCTCCCAGACAGAGACAAAGACAGTCTCAAAGACAGAGGCCCAGACAGACAGAGACACAGACAGTCTCCCAGACAGTCTCCCAGACAGAGAACCAGACAGACAGAAACACAGTCAGTCTCCCAGACAGTCTCCCAGACAGAGACAGAGACAGAGGACACAGACAGTCTCCCAGACAGTCTCCCAGACAGAGACCCAGACAGGCAGAGACACAGCCAGTCTCCCAGACAGAGACCCAGACAGACAGACACACAGACAGTCTCCCTGACAGTCTTCCAGACAGAGACACAGACAGTCTCAGACAGTCTCCCAGACAGAGACAAAGACAGTCTCAAAGACAGAAGGCCCAGACAGACAGAGACACAGACAGTCTCCCAGACAGTCTCAAGACAGAAACCAGACAGACAGAAACACAGTCAGTCTCCCAGACAGTCTCCCAGACAGAGAGACCACGACAGACAGAGACACAGACAGTCTCCCAGACAGTCTCCCAGACAGAGACACAGACAGACAGACACACAGACAGTCTCCCAGAGACAGAGACAGAAACAGTCTCCCAGACAGAGTCACACACAGACAGAGACACAGACAGTCTCCCAGACAGAGACAAAGACAGTCTCAAAGACAGAGACCCAGACAGACAGAAGACACAGTCTCCCAGACAGTCTCCCAGACAGAGAACCAGACAGACAGAGACACAGTCAGTCTCCCAGACAGTCTCCCAGACAGAGACCCAGCAGACAGGACACAGACAGTCTCCCAGACAGAACACAGACCAGACAGTCTCCCAGACAGAGACCCAGACAGACAGAGACACAGACAGTCTCAGACAGTCTCCCAGACAGAGACCCACAGTCTCCCAGACAGAGACAAAGACAGTCTCAAAGACAGAGGCCCAGACAGACAGAAACACAGACAGTCTCCCAGACAGTCTTCCAGACAGAGACCCAGACAGACAGAGACACAGTCAGTCTCCAGACAGAGACAAAGACAGTCAAAGCCAGAACAAACAGACAGGAACACAGACAGTCTCCCAGACAGTCTCCAGACAGAGACCCAGACAGACAGAGACCACAGTCTCCCAGACAGAGACAAAGACAGTCTCAGAAGACAGAAGCCCAGACAGACAGAGAGACACAGACAGTCTCCCAGACAGTCTCCCAGACAGAACCCACACAGTCTCAGACAGGACAAAGACAGTCTCAAAGACAGAGGCCCAGACAGACAGAAACACAGACAGTCTCCCAGACAGTCTTCCAGACAGAGACAGACAGACAGAGACACAGTCAGTCTCCAGACAGTCTCCCAGACAGAGACCCAGCAGACAGAGACACACAGTCTCCCAGACAGAGAACACAGACAGTCTCCCAGACAGAACACAGACAGTCTCCCAGACAAAACCCAGACAGAGACACAGACAGACAGAAGCACAGACAGTCTCCCAGACAGTCTTCCAGACAGAGACCCAGACAGACAGAGACACAGTCAGTCTCCCAGACAGTCTCACAGACAGAGACCCACACAGACAGAGACACAGACAGTCTCCCAGACAGAGAAACACACAGACAGAGACACAGACAGTCTCCCAGACAGAGAAACACACAGACAGAGACACAGACAGTCTCCCAGACAGAGACACAGACAGTCTCGCAGACAGTCTCCCAGACAGTCTCCCAGACAGACCCACACAGACAGAGACACAGACAGTCTCCCAGACAGAGACCCAGACAGAGACACAGACAGACAGAGACACAGACAGTCTCCCAGACAGTCTCCCAGACAGACTCCCAGACAGTCTCCCGGAGTGAAACCAACACAGACAGAGACACAGACAGTCTCCTAGACAGAGACAAAGACAGTCTCCCAGACAGAGCAGACAATCTTCCAGACTGAGACCCACACAGACAGAGACACAGACAGTCTCCCAGACAGAGACAAAGACAGTCTCAAAGACAGAGGCCCAGACAGACAGAGACACAGACAGTCTCCCAGACAGAGACACAGACAGTCTCCCAGACAGTCTCCCAGACAGAGACCCAGACAGACAGAGACACAGTCAGTCTCCCAGACAGTCTCCCAGACAGAGACCCAGACAGACAGAGACACAGTCAGTCTCCCAGACAGAGACCCAGATAGACAGAGACACAGACAGTCTCCCAGACAGAGACAAAGACAGTCTCAAAGACAGAGGCCCAGACAGACAGAGACACAGACAGTCTCCCAGACAGTCTCCCAGACAGAGAACCAGACAGACAGAAACACAGTCAGTCTCCAGACAGTCTCCCAGACAGAGAAACAGACAGACAGAGACACAGACAGTCTCAAGACAGTCTCCCAGACAGAGACCCAGACAGGCAGAGACACAGTCAGTCTCCAGACAGAGCACACAGACAGAGACACAGACAGTCTCCCAGACAGAACAAAGACAGTCTCAAGCAGAGAGCCCAGACAGACAGAGACACAGACAGTCTCCCAGACAGTCTCCCAGACAGAGAACCAGACAGACAGAAACACAGTCAGTCTCCCAGACAGTCTCCCAGACAGAGACACGCAGACAGAGACACAGACAGTCTCCCAGACAGTCTCCCAGACAGAGACACAGACAGACAGAGACACAGACAGTCTCCAGACAGAGACAAAACAGTCTCCCAGACAGAAACAGACAGTCTCCCAGACTGAGTCACACACAGACAGAGACACAGACAGTCTCCCAGACAGTCTTCCAGACAGAGACCCAGATTGACAGAAACACAGTCAGTCTCCTAGACAGTCTCCCAGACAGAGACCACAGTCTCCAGACAGAGACAAAGACAGTCTCAAAGACAGAGGCCCAGACAGACAGAAACACAGACAGTCTCCCAGACAGTCTTCCAGACAGAGACCCAGACAGACAGAGACACAGTCAGTCTCACAGACAGAGACAAGGACAGTCTCAAAGCCAGAGACCCAAACAGACAGAGACACAGACAGTATCCCAGACAGTCTTCCAGACAGAGACCCAGACAGACAGAGACCCACACAGTCTCCCAGACAGAGACAAAGACAGTCTGAAGACAGAGGCCCAGACAGACAGAGACACAGACAGTCTCCCAGACAGTCTCCCAGACAGAGACCCACACAGTCTCCCAGACAGAGACAAGACAGTCAAAGACAGAGGCCCAGACAGACAGAAACACAGACAGTCTCCCAGACAGTCTTCCAGACAGAGACCCAGACAGACAGAGACACAGTCAGTCACAGACAGTCTCCCAGACAGAGACCCACGGACAGAGACACAGACAGTCTCCCAGACAGAGACACAGACAGTCTCCCAGACAGAGACACAGACAGTCTCCCAGACAGAAACCCAGACAGAGACACAGACAGACAGAAACACAGACAGTCTCCCAGACAGTCTTCCAGACAGGGACCCAGACAGACAGAGACACAGTCAGTCTCCAGACAGTCTCACAGACAGAGACCCACACAGACAGAGACACAGACAGTCTCCCAGACAGAGAAACACACAGACAGAGACACAGACAGTCTCCCAGACAGAGAAACACACAGACAGAGACACAGACAGTCTCCCAGACAGAGACACAGACAGTCTCGCAGACTGTCTCCCAGACAGTCTCCCAGACTGAAACCCACACAGACAGAGACACAGACAGTCTCCCAGACAGAGACCCAGACAGAGACACAGACAGACAGAGACACAGACAGTCTCCCAGACAGTCTCCCAGACAGACTCCCAGACAGTCTCAGTGAAACCAACACAGACAGAGACACAGACAGTCTCAGACAGAGACAAAGACAGTCTCCCAGACAGAAACCAGACAGTCTTCCAGACAGAGACCCACACAGAGCAGAGACACAGACAGTCTCCCAGACAGAGACAAAGACAGTCTCAAAGACAGAGGCCCAGACAGACAGAGCACAGACAGTCTCCCAGACAGGAGACACAGACAGTCTCCCAGACAGTCTCCCAGACAGAGACCAGACAGACAGAGACACAGACAGTCTCCCAGACAGTCTCCCAGACAGAGACCCAGACAGAGCAGAGCACAGACAGTCCCAGACAGAGACCACATAGACAGAGACACAGACAGTCTCCCAGACAGAGAACAAAGACAGTCTCAAAGACAGAGGCCCAGACAGACAGAGACACAGACAGTCTCCCAGACAGTCTCCCAGACAGAGACCAGACAGACAGAAACACAGTCAGTCTCCCAGACAGTCTCCCAGACAGAGAACCACGCAGACAGAGACACAGACAGTCTCCCAGACAGTCTCCCAGACAGAGACACAGACAGACAGAGACACAGACAGTCTAGACAGAGACAAAACAGTCTCCCAGACAGAAACCCAGACAGTCTCCAGACAGAGTCACACACAGACAGAGACACAGACAGTCTCCCAGACAGTCTTCAGACAGAGACCCAGACAGACAGAACACAGTCAGTCTCCCAGACAGTCTCCCAGACAGAGACCCACACAGTCTCCCAGACAGAGACAAACAGTCTCAAAGACAGAGGCCCAGACAGACAGACACAGACAGTCTCCCAGACAGTCTTCCAGACAGAGCCCAGACAGACAGAGACACAGTCAGTCTCCAGACAGAGACAAAGACAGTCTCAAAGCCAGAGACCCAAACAGACAGAGACACAGACAGTCTCCCAGACAGTCTTCCAGACAGAGACCCAGACAGACAGAGCCACACAGTCTCCAGACAGAACAAAGACAGTCTGAAAGACAGAGAGCCCAGACAGACAGAGACACAGACAGTCTCCCAGACAGTCTCCCAGACAGAGACCCACAGTCTCCCAGACAGAGACAAAGACAGTCTCAAAGACAGAGGCCCAGACAGACAGAAACACAGACAGTCTCCCAGACAGTCTCCCAGACAGAGACCCAGACAGACAGAGACACAGACAGTCTCCCAGACAGAACACAGACAGTCTCACAGACAGTCTCCCAGACAGTCTCCCAGACAGACACACACAGACAGAGACACAGACAGTCTCCCAGACAGAGACCAGACAGAGACACAGACAGACAGAGACACAGACAGTCTCCCAGACAGTCTCCCAGACAGTCTCAAGTGAAACCAACACAGACAGAGACACAGACAGTCTCCCAGACAGAGACACAGACAGTCTCCCAGACAGAGAAACACACAGACAGAGACACAGACAGTCTCCCAGACAGAACACAGACAGTCTCCCAGACAGTCTCCCAGACAGTCTCCCAGACAGAAACCCACACAGACAGAGACACAGACAGTCTCCCAGACAGAGACCAGACAGAGACACAGACAGACAGACACAGACAGTCTCCCAGACAGACTCCCAGACAGTCTCCCAGTGAAACCAACACAGACAGAGACACAGACAGTCTCTAGACAGAGACACAAGACAGTCTCCCAGACAGAAGCAGACAGTCTCCCAGACTGAGACCCACACAGACAGGAGACACAGACAGTCTCCCAGACAGAGACAAAGACAGTCTCAAAGACAGAGGCCCAGACAGACAGAGACACAGACAGTCTCCCAGACAGAGACACAGACAGTCTAAGACAGTCTCCAGACAGTCTCCCAGACAGAACCCACACAGACAGAGACACAGACAGTCTCCCAGACAGAGACCAGACAGACAGACACACAGACAGTCTCCCAGACAGTCTCCCAGACAGAACACAGACAGTCTCTAGACACTCCCAGACAGAGACAAAGACAGTCTCAAAGACAGAGAGCCCAGACAGACAGAGACACAGACAGTCTCCCAGACAGTCTCCCAGACAGAAGACCAGACAGACAGAGACACAGTCAGTCTCCCAGACAGTCTCCCAGACAGAGAAACACACAGACAGAGACACAGACAGTCTCCCAGACAGAACACAGACAGTCTGCAGACAGTCTCCCAGACAGTCTCCCAGACAGAAACCCACACAGACAGAGACACAGACAGTCTCCCAGACAGAGACCCAGACAGAGACACAGACAGACAGAGACACAGACAGTCTCCCAGACAGACTCCCAGACAGTCTCCCAGACAGAAACCAACACAGACAGAGACACAGACAGTCTCCAGACAGAGACAGACAGTCTCCCAGACAGAAAGCAGACAGTCTTCCAGACAGAGACCCACACAGACAGAGACACAGACAGTCTCCCAGACAGAGACAAAGACAGTCTCCAAGACAGAGGCCCAGACAGACAGAGACACAGACAGTCTCCCAGACAGAGACACAGACAGTCTCACAGACAGTCTCCCAGACAGTCTCCCAGACAGAACCCACACAGACAGAGACACAGACAGTCTCCCAGACAGAGACCCAGACAGACAGACACACAGACAGTCTCCCAGACAGTCTTCCAGACAGAGACACAGACAGTCTCTAGACAGTCTCCCAGACAGAGACAAAGACAGTCTCAAAGACAGAGGCCCAGACAGACAGAGACACAGACAGTCTCCCAGACAGTCTCCCAGACAGAACCAGACAGACAGAGACACAGTCAGTCTCCCAGACAGTCTCCCAGACAGAGACACACACAGACAGAGACACAGACAGTCTCCCAGACAGAACACAGACAGTCTCCAGACAGTCTCCAGACAGTCTCCCAGACAGAAACCCACACAGACAGAGACACAGACAGTCTCCCAGACAGAGACCCAGACAGACAGACACACAGACAGTCTCCCAGACAGTCTTCCAGACAGAGACACAGACAGTCTCCAGACAGTCTCCCAGACAGAGACAAAGACAGTCTCAAAGACAGAGCCCAGACAGACAGAGACACAGACAGTCTCCCAGACAGTCTCCCAGACAGAAGACCCAGACAGACAGAGACACAGTCAGTCTCCAGACAGTCTCCAGACAGAGACCCACAGACAGAACACAGACAGTCTCCCAGACAGTCTCCCAGACAGAGACCAGACAGTCTCCCAGACAGTCTCCCAGACAGAAACCAGACAGACAGAAACACAGACAGTCTCCCAGACAGTCTCCCAGACAGAGAAACAGACAGACAGAGACACAGACAGTCTCCAGACAGTCTCCCAGACAGAGACCAGACAGACAGAGACACAGACAGTCTCCCAGACAGAGACCCACACAGACAGAGACACAGACAGTCTCCCAGACAGAGACAAAGACAGTCTCAAGACAGAGGCCCAGACAGACAGAGACACAGACAGTCTCCCAGACAGTCTCCCAGACAGAGAACCAGACAGACAGAAACACAGTCAGTCTCCCAGACAGTCTCCCAGACAGAGAACCACGCAGACAGAGACACAGACAGTCTCCCAGACAGTCTCCCAGACAGAACACAGACAGACAGAGCACAGTCTCCCAGACAGAGACAAGAAACAGTCTCCCAGACAGAACCCAGACAGTCTCCCAGACAGTCACACACAGACAGAGACACAGACAGTCTCCCAGACAGAGAAACAGACAGACAGAGACAGACAGTCTCCCAGACAGTCTCCCAGACAGAGACCCAGACAGGCAGAGACACAGTCAGTCTCCCAGACAGAGACCCACATAGACAGAGACACAGACAGTCTCCCAGACAGAGACAAAGACAGTCTCAAAGACAGAGGCCCAGACAGACAGAGACACAGACAGTCTCCCAGACAGTCTCCCAGACAGAGAACCAGACAGACAGAAACACAGTCAGTCTCCCAGACAGTCTCCCAGACAGAGAACCCACAGACAGGACACAGACAGTCTCCCAGACAGTCTCCCAGACAGAGACACAGACAGACAGAGACACAGACAGTCTCCCAGACAGAGACAAACAGTCTCCCAGACAGAAACCCAGACAGACAGAAACACAGTCAGTCTCCAGACAGTCTCCCAGACAGAGACCCACACAGTCTCCCAGACAGAGACAAAGACAGTCTCAAAGACAGAGGCCCAGACAGACAGAAACACAGACAGTCTCCCAGACAGTCTTCCAGACAGAACCCAGACAGACAGAGACACAGTCAGTCTCCCAGACAGAGACAAGACAGTCTCAAAGACAGAGACCCAAACAGACAGAGACACAGACAGTCTCCCAGACAGTCTTCCAGACAGAGACCCAGACAGACAGAGACCCACAGTCTCCCAGACAGAGACAAAGACAGTCTCAGAAAGACAGAGCCAGACAGACAGAGACACAGACAGTCTCCCAGACAGAGACCCACACAGTCTCCCAGACAGAGACAAAGACAGTCTCAAGACAGAGGCCCAGACAGACAGAAACACAGACAGTCTCCCAGACAGTCTTCCAGACAGAGACCAGACAGACAGGACACAGTCAGTCTCCAGACAGTCTCCCAGACAGAGACCACACAGACAGAGACACAGACAGTCTCCCAGACAGAACACAGACAGTCTCCCAGACAGAACACAGACAGTCTCCCAGACAGAAACCCAGACAGAGACACAGACAGACAGAAACACAGACAGTCTCCCAGACAGTCTCCCAGACAGAGACCCAGAACAGACTGAGACACAGACAGTCTCCCAGACAGTCTCCCAGACAGAGACCCACACAGACAGAGACACAGACAGTCTCCCAGACAGAGAAACACACAGACAGAGACACAGACAGTCTCCCAGACAGAGAAACACACAGACAGAGACACAGACAGTCTCCCAGACAGAGACACAGACAGTCTGCAGACAGTCTCCCAGACAGTCTCCCAGACTGAAACCCACACAGACAGAGACACAGACAGTCTCCCAGACAGGAACCAGACAGAGACACAGACAGACAGAGACACAGACAGTCTCCCAGACAGTCTCAGACAGACTCCCAGACAGTCTCGAAGTGAAACCAACACAGACAGAGACACAGACAGTCTCACAGACAGAGACAAAGACAGTCTCCCAGACAGAAACAGACAGTCTTCCAGACTGAGACCCACACAGACGGAGACATAGACAGTCTCCCAGACAGAGACAAAGACAGTCTCAAAGACAGAGGCCCAGACAGACAGAGACACAGACAGTCTCCCAGACAGAGACACAGACAGTCTCCCAGACAGTCTCAGACAGAGACCCAGACAGACAGAGACACAGTCATTCTCCCAGACAGTCTCCCAGACAGGCAGAGACACAGTCAGTCTCCCAGACAGAGACCCACATAAACAGAGACACAGACAGTCTCCCAGACAGAGACAAAGACAGTCTCAAAGACAGAGGCCCAGACAGACAGAGACACAGACAGTCTCCCAGACAGTCTCCCAGACAGAGACACAGACAGACAGAGACACAGACAGTCTCCCAGACAGTCTCCCAGACAGAGACCCAGACAGACAGAGACACAGACAGTCTCCCAGACAGAGACAAGACAGTCTCCCAGACAGAAACCCAGACAGTCTCCCAGACTGAGTCACACACAGACAGAGACACAGACAGTCTCCCAGACAGAGACACAGACAGTCTCGCAGACTGTCTCCCAGACAGTCTCCCAGACAGAAACCCACACAGACAGAGACACAGACAGTCTCCCAGACAGAGACCCAGACAGAGACACAGACAGACAGAGACACAGACAGTCTCCCAGACAGACTCCCAGACAGTCTCAGGAGTGAAACCACACAGACAGGAGCACAGACAGTCTCCCAGACAGAGACAAGACAGTCTCAAGACAGAGGCCCAGACAGACAGAGACACAGACAGTCTCCCAGACAGTCTCCCAGACAGAGAACCAGACAGACAGAAACACAGTCAGTCTCCCAGACAGTCTCCCAGACAGAAACAGACAGACAGAGACACAGACAGTCTCCCAGACAGTCTCCCAGACAGAGACAGACAGACAGAGACACAGTCAGTCTCCCAGACAGTCTCCCAGACAGAGACAGACAGACAGAAACACAGTCAGTCTCCCAGACAGTCTCCCAGACAGAGAAACAGACAGACAGAGACACAGACAGTCTCCAAGACAGTCTCCCAGACAGAGACCCAGACAGGCAGAGACACAGTCAGTCTCCCAGACAGAGACCCACATAGACAGAGACACAGACAGTCTCCCAGACAGAGACAAAGACAGTCTCAAAGACAGAGGCCCAGACAGACAGAGACACAGACAGTCTCCCAGACAGTCTCCCAGACAGAGAACCAGACAGACAGAAACACAGTCAGTCTCCCAGACAGTCTCCCAGACAGAAACCACAGACAGAGACACAGACAGTCTCCCAGACAGTCTCCCAGACAGAGACACAGACAGACAGAGACACAGACAGTCTCCCAGACAGAGACAAAAACAGTCTCCCAGACAGAAACAGACAGTCTCCCAGACTGAGTCCACACAGACAGAGACACAGACAGTCTCCCAGACAGTCTTCCAGACAGAGACCCAGACAGACAGAGACACAGTCAGTCTCAGACAGTCTCCCAGACAGAGACCCACAGTCTCCCAGACAGAGACCACACAGTCTCCCAGACAGAGACAAAGACAGTCTCAAGACAGAGGCCCAGACAGACAGAAACACAGACAGTCTCCCAGACAGTCTTCCAGACAGAGACCCAGACAGACAGAGACACAGTCAGTCTCAGACAGAGCAAAGACAGTCTCAAAGCCAGAGACCCAAACAGACAGAGACACAGACAGTCTCCCAGACAGTCTTCCAGAGAGCCAGACAGACAGAGACCACACAGTCTCCCAGACAGAGACAAAGACAGTCTGAAAGACAGAGGCCCAGACAGACAGAGACACAGACAGTCTCCCAGACAGTCTCCCAGACAGAGACCCACAGTCTCCCAGACAGAGACAAAGACAGTCTCAAAGACAGAGGCCCAGACAGACAGGAACACAGACAGTCTCCCAGACAGTCTTCCAGACAGAGACCCAGACAGACAGAGACACAGTCAGTCTCCAGACAGTCTCCCAGACAGAGACCACGCAGACAGAGACACAGACAGTCTCCCAGACAGAGACACAGACAGTCTCCCAGACAGAACCCCAGACAGAGACACAGACAGACAGAGACACAGACAGTCCCAGACAGTCTCCCAGACAGACTCCAGACAGTCTCCAGAGTGAAACCAACACAGACAGAGACACAGACAGTCTCTAGACAGAGACAAAGACAGTCTCCCAGACAGAAACAGACAGTCTCCCAGACAGAGACCCAGACAGACAGAGACACAGACAGTCTCCCAGACAGAGACAAAGACAGTCTCCCAGACAGAAACCCAGACAGACAGAGACACAGACAGTCTCCAGACAGAGACAAAGACAGTCTCAAAGACAGAGACCCAGACAGACAGAGACACAGACAGTCTCCCAGACAGTCTTCCAGACAGAACCCAGACAGAGAGAGACCACACAGTCTCCCAGACAGAACAAAGACAGAGTCCAGACAGAGGCCAGACAGACAGAGACACAGACAGTCTCCCAGACAGTCTCCCAGACAGAGACACACACAGTCTCCCAGACAGAGACAAAGACAGTCTCAAAGACAGAGCCCAGACAGACAGAAACACAGACAGTCTCCCAGACAGTCTCCCAGACAGAGAGCACACACAGACAGAGACACAGACAGTCTCCCAGACAGAGACACAGACAGTCTGCAGACCAGTCTCCCAGACAGTCTCCCAGACAGAAACCCACACAGACAGAGACACAGACAGTCTCCCAGACAGAGACCAGACAGAGACACAGACAGACAGAGAACACAGACAGTCTCCAGACAGTCTCCCAGACAGTCTCCAGAGGAAACCAACACAGACAGAGACACAGACAGTCTCCTAGACAGAGACACAGACAGTCTCCCAGACAGAGAAACACACAGACAGAGACACAGAAAGTCTCCCAGACAGAGACACAGACAGTCTCGCAGACTGTCTCCCAGACAGTCTCCCAGACTGAAACCCACACAGACAGAGACACAGACAGTCTCCCAGACAGAGACCCAGACAGAGACACAGACAGACAGTCTCCCTGACAGTCTTCCAGACAGAGACACAGTCAGTCTCCTAGACAGTCTCCCAGACAGAGACAAAGACAGTCTCAAAGACAGAGGCCCAGACAATCTTTCAGACTGAGACCCACACAGACAGAGACATAGACAGTCTCCCAGACAGAGACAAAGACAGTCTCAAAGACAGAGGCCCAGACAGACAGAGACACAGACAGTCTCCCAGACAGAACACAGACAGTCAGACAGTCTCCCAGACAGTCTCCCAGACAGAGCCCACACAGACAGACACAGACAGTCTCAGACAGAGACCCAGACAGACAGACACACAGACAGTCTCAGACAGTCTTCCAGACAGAACACAGACAGTCTCTAGACACTCCCAGACAGAGACAAAGACAGTCTCAAAGACAGAGAGCCCAGACAGACAGAGACACAGACAGTCTCCCAGACAGTCTCCAGACAGGACCCAGACAGACAGAGACACAGTCAGTCTCCCAGACAGTCTCCCAGACAGAGACACACACACAGACAGAGACACAGACAGTCTCCCAGACAGAGACACAGACAGTCTCCAGACAGTCTCCCAGACAGTCTCCCAGACTGAAACCCACACAGACAGAGACACAGACAGTCTCCCAGACAGAGACCCAGACAGACAGACACACAGACAGTCTCCTGACAGTCTTCCAGACAGAGACACAGTCAGTCTCCTAGACAGTCTCCCAGACAGAGACAAAGACAGTCTCAAAGACAGAGGCCCAGACAGACAGAGACACAGACAGTCTTCCAGACAGTCTGCCAGACAGAGACCCAGACAGACAGAGACACAGTCATTCTCCCAGACAGTCTCCTAGACAGAGACCCACGCAGACAGAAACACAGACAGTCTCCCAGACAGTCTCCCAGACAGAGAAACAGACAGTCTCCCAGACAGTCTCCCAGACAATCTTCCAGACTGAGACCCACACAGACGGAGACATAGACAGTCTCCCAGACAGAGACAAAGACAGTCTCAAAGACAGAGGCCCAGACAGACAGAGACACAGACAGTCTCCCAGACAGAGACACAGACAGTCTCCCAGACAGTCTCCCAGACAGAGACCCAGACAGACAGAGACACAGTCATTCTCCCAGACAGTCTCCCAGACAGGCAGAGACACAGTCAGTCTCCCAGACAGAGACCCACATAAACAGAGACACAGACAGTCTCCCAGACAGAGACAAAGACAGTCTCAAAGACAGAGGCCCAGACAGACAGAGACACAGACAGTCTCCCAGACAGTCTCCCAGACAGAGAACCAGACAGACAGAAACACAGTCAGTCTCCCAGACAGTCTCCCAGACAGAGAAACAGACAGACAGAGACACAGACAGTCTCCAAGACAGTCTCCCAGACAGAGAGACCCAGACAGGCAGAGACAGACAGTCTCCCAGACAGAGACAAGAAACAGTCTCCCAGACAGAAACCCAGACAGTCTCCCAGACTGAGACACACACAGACAGAGACACAGACAGTCTCCCAGACAGAGACACAGACAGTCTACAGACAGTCTCCCAGACAGTCTCCCAGACAGAAACCCACACAGACAGAGCAGAACAGAGTCCAGACAGAGACCCAGACAGAGACACAGACAGACAGAGACACAGACAGTCTCCCAGAAAGACTCCCAGACAGTCTCCCGGAGTGAAACCAACACAGACAGAGACACAGACAGTCTCCCAGACAGAGACAAAGACAGAGAACCAGACAGACAGAAACACAGTCAGTCTCCCAGACAGTCTCCCAGACAGAGAAACAGACAGACAGAGACACAAAGACAGTCTCCAAGACAGTCTCCCAGACAGAGACCCAGACAGGCAGAGACACAGTCAGTCTCCCAGACAGTCTCCCAGACAGAGAACCAGACAGACAGAAACACAGTCAGTCTCCCAGACAGTCTCCCAGACAGAGAAACAGACAGACAGAGACACAGACAGTCTCCAAGACAGTCTCCCAGACAGAGACCCAGACAGGCAGAGACACAGTCAGTCTCCCAGACAGAGACCCACATAGACAGAGACACAGACAGTCTCCCAGACAGAGACAAAGACAGTCTCAAAGACAGAGCCCAGACAGACAGAGACACAGACAGTCTCCCAGACAGTCTCCCAGACAGAGACCAGACAGACAGAAACACAGTCAGTCTCCCAGACAGTCTCCCAGACAGAAAACCCAGAACAGAGACACAGACAGTCTCCCAGACAGTCTCCCAGACAGAGACACAGACAGACAGAGACACAGACAGTCTCCCAGACAGAGACAAAGAAACAGTCTCCCAGACAGAGAAACAGAAGTCTCCCAGACTGGAGTACACACAGACAGAGACACAGACAGTCTCCCAGACAGTCTTCCAGACAGAGACAGTGGACAGAGCACAGTCAGTCTCCTAGACAGTCTCCCAGACAGGGCCCAGTCTCACAGACAGAGACCAGCACAGTCTCCCAGACAGGAACAAGACAGTCTCAAGACAGAGGCCCAGACAGACAGCACAGACAGTCTCCCAGACAGTCTTCCAGACAGGAACAGACAGACAGAGACACAGTCAGTCACAGACAGGAACAAAGACAGTCTCAAAGCCAGAGCCCAAACAGACAGAGACACAGACAGTATCCCAGACAGTCTTCAGACAGAGACCCAGACAGACAGAGACCCACAGTCTCCCAGACAGAGAACAAAGACAGTCTGAAAAACAGAGGCCCAGACAGACAGAGACAGACAGTCTGTCAGATCTCAGACAGAGACCACACAGTCTCCCAGACAGAGACAAAGACAGTCTCAAGACAGAGGCCCAGACAGACAGGAACAGACAGTCTCCCAGACAGTCTTCCAGACAGAGACCCAGACAGACAGAGACACAGTCAGTCACAGACAGTCTCCCAGACAGAGAGCCACGCAGACAGAGACACAGACAGTCTCCCAGACAGAGACACAGACAGTCTCCCAGACAGAAACCCAGACAGAGACACAGACAGACAGAGACACAGACAGTCTCACAGACAGTCTCCCAGACAGACTCCCAGACAGTCTCCTGAGAAGAGAAACCAACACAGACAGAGACACAGACAGTCTCCAGACAGAGACAGACAGTCCCAGACAGAAACCAGACAATCTCCAGACAGAGACCCACAGACAGAGACACAGACAGTCTCTAGACAGAGACAAAGACAGTCTCCCAGACAGAAACCCAGACAGTCTTCAGACAGAGACCCAGACAGACAGAGACACAGACAGTCTCCAGACAGAACAAAGACAGTCTCAAAGACAGAGGCCCAGACAGACAGAGACACAGACAGTCTCCCAGACAGTCTCCCAGACAGAGACACACACAGACAGAGACACAGACAGTCTCCCAGACAGAGACACAGACAGTCTCACAGATGTCTCAGACAGTCTCCCAGACTGAAACCCACACAGACAGAGACACAGACAGTCTCCCAGACAGAGACACAGACAGTCTAAGCAGACTGTCTCCCAGACAGTCTCCAGACTGAAACCCACACAGACAGAGACACAGACAGTCTCCCAGACAGAGACCCAGACAGACAGACCACAGACAGTCCACAGACAGTCTTCCAGACAGAGAACACAGACAGTCTCCAGACAGTCTCCCAGACAGAGACAAAGACAGTCTCAAAGACAGAGGCCCAGACAGACAGAGACACAGACAGTCTTCCAGACAGACTGTCACCAGACAGAGACCCAGACAGACAGAGCACAGTCAGTCTCCCAGACAGTCTCCCAGACAGAGACACACACAGACAGAGACACAGACAGTCTCCCAGCAGAGACAAGGACAGTCCCAGACAGAAGCAGACAGTCTCCCAGACAGAGACCCAGGACAGAGACACAGACAGTCTCCCAGACAGAGCAAGACAGTCTCTCTCAAGACAGAGCCCAGACAGACAGAGACACAGACAGTCTCCCAGACAGTCTCCCAGACAGAGACACACAGACAGAGACACAGACAGTCTCCCAGACAGAACTGAACAGCACAGACAGTCTCCCAGACAGTCTCCCAGACAGAAACCCACAGACAGGAACACAGACAGTCTCCCAGACAGGAGCACAGACAGTCTGGGACAGTCTCCCAGACAGTCTCCCAGACAGAAACCCACACAGACAGAGACACAGACAGTCTCCCAGACAGAGACCCAGACAGACAGACACAGACAGTCTCCTGACAGTCTTCCAGACAGAGACACAGACAGTCTCTGAACAGTCTCCAGACAGAGACAAAGACAGTCTCAAAGACAGAGAGCCCAGACAGACAGAGACACAGACAGTCTTCAGACAGTCTCCAGACAGAGACCCAGACAGACAGAGACAGTCAGTCTCCCAGACAGTCTCCCAGACAGAGACACACACAGACAGAACAGGACAGTCTCCCAGACAGAGACACAGACAGTCTCCAGACAGTCTCCCAGACAGTCTCCCAGACAGAAACCCACACAGACAGAGACACAGACAGTCTCCCAGACAGAGACCAGACAGACAGACACACAGACAGTCTCCCAGACAGTCTTCCAGACAGAGATCCAGACAGACAGAGACACAGACAGTCTCAGACAGTCTCCCAGACAGAGACAAAGACAGTCTCAAAGACAGAGGCCCAGACAGACAGAGACACAGACAGTCTCCCAGACAGAACCCAGACAGAGACACAGACAGTCTCCCAGACAGAGACAAAGACAGTCTCAAAGACAGAGGCCCCAGACAGACAGAGAACACAGACAGTCTCCCAGACAGTCTCCCAGACAGAGACAGACAGACAGAGACACAGTCAGTCTCCCAGACAGTCTCCCAGACAGAGACCCACGCAGACAGAAACACAGACAGTCTCCCAGACAGAAACAGAACAGAGACACAGACAGACAGAAACACAGACAGTCTCCCAGACAGTCTTCCAGACAGAGACCCAGACAGACAGAGACACAGTCAGTCTCCCAGACAGTCTCACAGACAGAGACCCACACAGACAGAGCACAGACAGTCTCCCAGACAGAGAAACACAGACAGAGACACAGACAGTCTCCCAGACAGAGACACAGACAGTCCCACAGACAGTCTCCCAGACAGTCTCCCAGACAGAAACCCACACAGACAGAGACACAGACAGTCTCCCAGACAGAGACCCAGACAGAGACACAGACAGACAGAGACACAGACAGTCTCCCAGACAGTCCCAGACAGTCTCCCGACAGAAACCAACACAGACAGAACAGACAGAGTCTCCAGACAGAGACAAAAGACAGTCTCCCAGACAGAAACCAGACAATCTCCCAGACTGAGACCCACACAGACAGAGACACAGACAGTCTCAAAGACAGAGACCCAGACAGACAGAACACAGACAGTCTCCCAGACAGTCTCCCAGACAGAGACACACACAGACAGAGACACAGACAGTCTCCCAGACAGAACACAGACAGTCTGCAGACAGTCTCCCAGACAGTCTCCCAGACTGAAACCCACACAGACAGAGACACAGACAGTCTCCCAGACAGAGAACCAGACAGACAGACACACAGACAGTCTCCAGACACAGTCTTCCAGACAGAACACAGACAGTCTCACAGACAGTCTCCCAGACAGAGACAAGACAGTCTCCCAAGACAGAGGCCCAGACAGTCAGAGACTGACAGTCTCCCAGACAGGAACAAAGACAGACAGAGACACAGACAGTCTCAGACAGTCTCCCAGACAGAGACCAGACAGACAGAGACAGACAGTCTCTAGACAGTCTCCCAGACAGAACAAAGACAGTCTCCCAAAGACAGAGAGCCCAGACAGACAGAGAACACAGACAGTCTCCCAGACAGTCTCCCAGACAGAGACCACGCAGACAGAAACACAGACAGTCTCCCAGACAGTCTCCCAGACAGAGAAACAGACAGTCTCCCAGACAGTCTCCCAGACAGAAACCAGACCCAGACAGAAACAGACAGTCTCCCAGACAGTCTCCCAGACAGAGAAACAGACAGACAGAGACACAGACAGTCTCCCAGACAGTCTCCCAGACAGAGACCCAGACAGGCAGAGACACAGTCAGTCTCCCAGACAGAGACCCACATAGACAGAGACACAGACAGTCTCCCAGACAGAGACAAGACAGTCTCAAAGACAGAGCCCAGACAGACAGAACACAGACAGTCTCCCAGACAGTCTCCCAGACAGAGAACCAGACAGACAGAAACACAGTCAGTCTCCCAGACAGTCTCCCAGACAGAGACCACGACAGACAGAGACACAGACAGTCTCCCAGACAGTCTCCCAGACAGAGACACAGACAGACAGAGACACAGACAGTCTCCCAGACAGAGACAAAAACAGTCTCCCAGACAGAAACCCAGACAGTCTCCCAGACTGAGACACACACAGACAGAGACACAGACAGTCTCCCAGACAGAGACAAAGACAGACAGTCTCAGGGCCCCAAGCAGACATAGACACAGACAGTCTCCCAGACAGTCTTCCAGACAGAGACCCAGACAGACAGAGACACAGTCAGTCTCTAGACAGTCTCCCAGACAGAGACCCACACAGTCTCAGACAGAGAGACAAAGACAGTCTCAAAGACAGAGCCCAGACAGACAGAAACACAGACAGTCTCCCAGACAGTCTCCCAGACAGAGACCCAGACAGACAGAGACACAGTCAGTCCAGACAGAGACAAAGACAGTCTCAAACAGAACCAAACAGACAGAGACACAGACAGTCTCAGACAGTCTTCAGACAGAGACCCAGACAGAGAGAGCCACACAGTCTCCCAGACAGAGACAAAGACAGTCCCTGAAGACAGAGGCCCAGACAGACAGAGACACAGACAGTCTCCCAGACAGTCTCCCAGACAGAGAACACACAGACAGGAGCACAGACAGTCTCCCAGACAGAGACCAGAGCAGAAGTCACCAGACAGTCTCCCAGACAGTCTCCCAGACAGAAACCCACACAGACAGAGACACAGACAGTCTCAGACAGTCTCCCAGACAGTCTCAGACTGAAACCCACACAGACAGAGACACAGACAGTCTCCCAGACAGAGACCCAGACAGACAGACACACAGACAGTCTCCCAGACAGTCTTCCAGACAGAGACACAGACAGTCTCAGACAGTCTCCCAGACAGAGACAAGACAGTCTCAAGACAGAGGCCCAGACAGACAGAGACACAGACAGTCTCCAGACAGTCTGCCAGACAGAACCTAGACAGACAGAGCAGTCATTCTCCCAGACAGTCTCCCAGACAGAGACACACACAGACAGAGACACAGACAGTCTCCCAGACAGAGACACAGACAGTCTGGAGACAGTCTCCCAGACAGTCTCCCAGACAGAAACCCACACAGACAGAGACACAGACAGTCTCCCAGACAGTCTCCCAGACAGAGACACAGACAGACAGAGAACAGACAGTCTCCCAGACAGACTCCCAGACAGTCTCGGGTGAAACCAGCACAGACAGAGACACAGACAGTCTCCCAGACAGAGACACAGACAGTCTCCCAGACAGAAACACACAGACAGAGACACAGACAGTCTCCCAGACAGAGCACAGACAGTCTCGCAGACTGTCTCAGACAGTCTCCAGACTGAAACCCACACAGACAGGAACACAGACAGTCTCCCAGACAGAGCCAGACAGAGACACAGACAGTCTCCCAGACAGACACCCAGACAGTCTCCCAGTGGAAACCAACACAGACAGAGACACAGACAGTCTCTAGACAGAGACAAAGACAGTCTCAGACAGAAACCCAGACAATCTTCCAGACTGAGACCCACAGAGCGGAGACATGGACAGTCTCCCAGACAGAGACAAAGACAGTCTCAAAGACAGAGGCCCAGACAGACAGAGACACAGACAGTCTCCCAGACAGTCTCCCAGACAGAGACCCAGACAGACAGAGACACAGACAGTCTCCCAGACAGGAACACAGACAGTCTACCAGACAGTCTCCCAGACAGTCTCCCAGACAGAGACCCACACAGACAGAGACACAGACAGTCTCCCAGACAGAGCCAGACAGACAGACACACAGACAGTCTCTGACAGTTCTCAGACAGAGACACAGTCAGTCTCTAGACAGTCTCCCAGACAGAGACAAAGACAGTCTCAAGACAGAGAGCCCAGACAGACAGAGAACAGACAGTCTTCCAGACAGTCTGCCAGACAGAACCAGACAGACAGAACACAGTCAGTCTCCCAGACAGTCTCCCAGACAGAGACACACAGACAGAGACACAGACAGTCTCCCAGACAGAGAACACAGACAGTCTCAGACCTCCCCAGACAGTCTCCCAGACTGAAACCCACACAGACAGAGACACAGACAGTCTCCCAGACAGAGACCCAGACAGACAGACACACAGACAGTCTCCCTGACAGTCTTCCAGACAGAGATCCAGACAGACAGAGACACAGTCAGTCTCCTAGACAGTCTCCCAGACAGAGACAAAGACAGTCTCAAAGACAGAGGCCCAGACAGACAGAGACACAGACAGTCTTCCAGACAGTCTGCCAGACAGAGACCCAGACAGACAGAGACACAGTCATTCTCCCAGACAGTCTCCCAGACAGAGACACAGACAGAAACACAGACAGTCTCCCAGACAGTCTCCCAGACAGAGAAACAGACAGTCTCCCAGACAGTCTCCCAGACAGAGAACCAGACAGACAGAAACACAGTCAGTCTCCCAGACAGTCTCCCAGACAGAGAAACAGACAGACAGAGACACAGACAGTCTCAAGACAGTCTCCCAGACAGAGAGACCCAGACAGGCAGAGACACAGTCAGTCTCCCAGACAGAGACCCACATAGACAGAGACACAGACAGTCTCCCAGACAGAGACAAAGACAGTCAAAGACAGAGGCCCAGACAGACAGAGACACAGACAGTCTCCAGACAGTCTCCCAGACAGAAGAGACCAGACAGACAGAAACACACAGTCAGTCTCCCAGACAGTCTCCCAGACAGAGAACCACGCAGACAGAGCAGACAGTCTCCCAGACAGTCTCCCAGACAGAGACACAGACAGACAGAGACACAGACAGTCTCCCAGACAGAGACAAAAACAGTCTCCAGACAGAAACCCAGACAGTCTCCCAGACTGGGACACACACACAGACAGAGCACAGACAGTCTCCCAGACAGAGACAAAGACAGTCTCAAGCCAGAGAAACAGACAGAGACACAGACAGTCTCCCAGACAGTCTTCCAGACAGAACCCAGATTGACAGGGCACAGTCAGTCTCTGAACAGTCTCCAGACAGAGACCCACAGTCTCCCAGACAGAGACAAGACAGTCTCAAGACAGAAGCCCAGACAGACAGAAACACAGACAGTCTCCCAGACAGTCTTCCAGACAGAGACCCAGACAGAGAGAGCCACAGTCCCAGAGCAGAGACAAAGACAGTCTGAAGACAGAGGCCCAGACAGACAGAGACACAGACAGTCTCCCAGACAGTCTCCCAGACAGAGACCCAGACAGACAGAGACACAGACAGTCTCCCAGACAGTCTCCCAGACAGAGAGACCCAGACAGACAGAGACACAGACAGTCTCCAGACAGAGACCAACAGAAACAGAGCACAGACAGTCTCAGACAGAGACAAAGACAGTCTCTCAAGACAGAGGCCCAGACAGACAGAGACACAGACAGTCTCCCAGACAGTCTCCAGACAGAGAACCAGACAGACAGAGACACAGACAGTCTCCCAGACAGAAGACCACAGACAGGACACAGACAGTCTCCCAGACAGTCTCAGACAGAGAGAACCAGACAGACAGAGACACAGACAGTCTCCAGACAGTCTCCCAGACAGAGAAACAGGCAGACAGAGACACAGACAGGTCTCAAGACAGTCTCCCAGACAGAGACCCAGACAGCAGAGACACAGACAGTCTCCCAGACAGAGACCCACACAGACAGAGCACAGACAGTCTCCCAGACAGAGACAAAGACAGTCTCAAAGACAGAGACCCAGACAGACAGGAACAGACAGTCTCCCAGACAGTCTCCCAGACAGAGAACCAGACAGACAGAGACACAGACAGTCTCCCAGACAGTCTCCCAGACAGAGAACCACGCAGACAGAGACACAGACAGTCTCCCAGACAGTCTCCAGACAGAGACCAGACAGACAGAAACACAGACAGTCTCCCAGACAGTCTCCCAGACAGAAGAGAAACAGACAGACAGAGAGACACAGACAGTCTCCAAGACAGTCTCAGACAGCAGAGCCAGACAGACAGAGACACAGACAGTCTCCCAGACAGAGACCCACACAGACAGAGACACAGACAGTCTCCCAGACAGAGACAAAGACAGTCTCAAAGACAGAGAGCCCAGACAGACAGAGACACAGACAGTCTCCCAGACAGTCTCAGACAGAGAACCAGACAGACAGAAACACAGTCAGTCTCCCAGACAGTCTCCCAGACAGAGAACCACGCAGACAGAGACACAGACAGTCTCCCAGACAGTCTCCCAGACAGAGACACAGACAGACAGAGACACAGACAGTCTCCCAGACAGAGACAAAAACAGTCTCCCAGACTGAGTCACACACAGACAGAGACACAGACAGTCTCCCAGACAGAGACAAAGACAGTCTCAGAGACAGAGACTCAAACAGACATAGACACAGACAGTCCCCCAGACAGTCTTCCAGACAGAGACCCAGATTGACAGAGACACAGTCAGTCTCCTAGACAGTCTCCCAGACAGAGACCCACACAGTCTCCCAGACAGAGACAAAGACAGTCTCCCAGACAGAGAAACAGACAGACAGAAACACAGACAGTCTCCCAGACAGTCTTCCAGACAGAACCCAGACAGACAGAGACACAGTCAGTCTCCCAGACAGAACAAGACAGTCTCAAAGCCAGAGAGACCCAGACAGACAGAGACACAGACAGTATCCCAGACAGTCTTCCAGACAGAGACCCAGACAGACAGAGACCCACACAGTCTCCCAGACAGAACAAAGACAGTCTGAAAGACAGAGGCCCAGACAGACAGAGACACAGACAGTCTCCCAGACAGTCTCCAGACAGGAACCCAGACAGTCTCCCAGACAGGGCAAAGACAGTCTCAAAGACAGAGGCCCAGACAGACAGAAACACAGACAGTCTCCCAGACAGTCTTGAACAGAGGCCAGACAGACAGAGACACAGTCAGTCTCCAGACAGTCTCCCAGACAGAGACACGCAGACAGAGACACAGTCAGTCTCCCAGACAGAGACACAGACAGTCTCCCAGACAGAGACACAGACAGTCTCCCAGACAGAGAAGCAGACAGAGGTCCAGACAGTCTCCCAGACAGTCTTCCAGACAGAGACCCAAACAGACTGAGACACAGTCAGTCTACCAGACAGTCTCACAGACAGAGACCCACACAGACAGAGACACAGACAGTCTCCCAGACAGAGAAACACACAGACAGAGACACAGACAGTCTCCCAGACAGAGAGAAACACACAGACAGAGACACAGACAGTCTCCCAGACAGAACACAGACAGTCTCAGACTGTCTCAGACAGTCTCCCAGACTGAAACCCACACAGACAGAGACACAGACAGTCTCCCAGACAGAGACCCAGACAGAGACACAGACAGACAGAGACACAGACAGTCTCCAGACAGTCTCCAGACAGACTCCCAGACAGTCTCAGTGGAAACCAACACAGACAGAGACACAGACAGTCTCTAGACAGAGACAAAGACAGTCTCCCAGACAAGAAACCCAGACAATCTTCCAGACTGAGACCCACACAGACGGAGACATGGAGCAGTCTCAGACAGAGAGAAACCAGTCTCAAAGACAAGAGAGCCCAGACAGACAGGGCCACAGACAGTCTCCCAGACAGAGACACAGACAGTCTCCCAGACAGAGACCAGACAGACAGAGACACAGTCATTCTCCCAGACAGTCTCCCAGAGACCCAGACAGGCAGAGACACAGACAGTCTCCCAGACAGAGACCCACACAAGCAGAGACACAGACAGTCTCCCAGACAGAGACAAAGACAGTCTCAAAGACAGAGACCCAGACAGACAGAGACACAGACAGTCTCCCAGACAGTCTCCCAGACAGAGAGCAGACAGACAGAAACACAGTCAGTCTCCCCAGACGATCTCCCAGACAGAGAAACAGACAGACAGAGACACAGACAGTCTCCCAGACAGTCTCCCAGACAGAGACCAGACAGACAGAGACACAGACAGTCTCCCAGACAGAGACACACAGGCAGAGACACAGACAGTCTCCCAGACAGAGCAAAGACAGTCTCAAAGACAGAGCCCAGACAGACAGAGCACAGACAGTCTCCCAGACAGTCTTAGACAGAAGACCAGACAGACAGAAACACAGTCAGTCTCCCAGACAGTCTCCCAGACAGAGACCCACACAGACAGAGACACAGACAGTCTCCCAGACAGTCTCACCAGACAGAACCAGCAGACAGACACACAGACAGTCTCCCAGACAGAACCAAACAGTCTCCCAGACAGAAACCTCAGACAGTCTCCCAGACAGAGTCACACAGACAGGAACACAGACAGTCTCCCAGACAGTCTTCCAGACAGAGACCCAGACAGACAGAAACACAGTCAGTCTCAGGACAGTCTCCCAGACAGAGACCCACACAGTCTCCCAGACCCAGAACAAAGACAGTCTCAAAGACAGAGACCAGACAGACAGAAACACAGACAGTCTCCAGACAGTCTCCCAGACAGAGACAACAGACAGAGACAGTCAGTCTCCCAGACAGAGACAAGACAGTCTCAAAGACAGGGCCCAGACAGACAGAGACACAGACAGTCTCCCAGACAGTCTCCCAGACAGAGACCCAGACAGACAGAGACCACACAGTCTCCCAGACAGAGACAAAGACAGTCTCCAGACAGAGCCCAGACAGACAGAAACACAGACAGTCTCCCAGACAGTCTCCCAGACAGAGACCCAGACAGACAGGGCAGACAGTCACAGACAGTCTCTCCCAGACAGAGACCCAGACAGACAGAGACACAGACAGTCTCCCAGACAGAGACACAGACAGTCTCCCAGACAGAACACAGACAGTCTCCCAGACAAAACCAGACAGAGACACAGACAGACAGAGACACAGACAGTCTCCCAGACAGTCTTCCAGACAGAGACCCAGACAGACAGAGACACAGTCAGTCTCCAGACAGTCTCCCAGACAGAGACCCACAGACAGAGACACAGACAGTCTCCCAGACAGAGAAACAGACAGTCACCCAGACAGTCTCAGACAGTCTCTCCAGACAGAGACCCACACAGACAGAGACCAGACAGACAGACACACAGACAGAGACACAGACAGTCTCCCAGACAGAGACCCAGACAGACAGAGACACAGTCAGTCTCTAGACAGTCTCCCAGACAGAGACAAAGACAGTCTCAAGACAGAGCCCAGACAGACAGAGACACAGACAGTCTCCCAGACAGTCTCAGACAGAAGACCCAGACAGACAGAGACACAGTCAGTCTCCCAGACAGTCTCCCAGACAGAGACCCGCAGACAGAAACACAGACAGTCTCCCAGACAGTCTCCCAGACAGAAGACCCAGACAGACAAGACACAGACAGTCACCCAGACAGTCTCCCAGACAGAGAAACAGACAGACAGAGACACAGCAGACAGTCTCAAGACAGTCTCCCAGACAGAGACAGACAGGCAGAGACACAGACAGTCTCCCAGACAGAGACCCACACAGACAGAGACACAGACAGTCTCCCAGACAGAGACAAAGACAGTCTCAAAGACAGAAGCCCAGACAGACAGAGACACAGACAGTCTCCCAGACAGTCTCCCAGACAGAGAACCAGACAGACAGAGACACAGACAGTCTCCCAGACAGTCTCCCAGACAGAGAACCACGCAGACAGGAACACAGACAGTCTCCCAGACAGTCTCACAGACAGAGACACAGACAGACAGAACACAGACAGTCTCCCAGACAGAGACAAAGACAGTCTCCCAGACAGAAACACAGACAGTCTCCCAGACTGAGAGACACACAGACAGAACACAGACAGTCTCCCAGACAGAGACAAAGACAGTCTCAAAGCCAGAGCCAAACAGACAGAGACACAGACAGTCTCCCAGACAGTCTTAGACAGAGACCCAGATTGACAGAGACACAGTCAGTCTCCCAGACAGTCTCCCAGACGAGAGACACACAGTCTCCCAGACAGAGACAAAGACAGTCTCAAAGACAGAGGCCGAGACAGACAGAGACACAGACAGTCTCCCAGACAGTCTCCCAGACAGAGACCCAGACAGACAGAGACACAGTCAGTCTCCCAGACAGAGACCCAAACAGACAGAGAGACAGACAGTCTCCCAGACCAGTCCCAGACAGAGACCCAGACAGAGTAAGACCAGACAGTCTCCCAGACAGGGAACAGACAGTCTGAAAGACAGAGGTCTAGACAGA